>BQNB010022270.1:46534-57562 GCA_026074375.1 Tanacetum coccineum | reverse complement strand
TATTTTTCGAAAGATAACTCGAAAACCTTCGACCTAGGATTTTGAAACATATTTTTACAGTAGAAAATAAAAGAGATACGACTCCGTGAAGTTGAGAAAACCCTATTTCCAGCAAGCTATTTTTAGTGTTGTTCTTATATAAACCACTTGTAACTTTGGTTTTAAAGTATACTTTGGACTTAGAAAACCTTAGACACAAGCAAATTAAGTTGAGGAAGCTATTTATAAATCTCATATGCATCTAGTGCACTCATTGTTTTAAACCTAAAGCGCATCATTATTTATTTAGGTTGCGGTTAGGATTCGTTGCGTGTTATACTTGTGATTGTTTTTCCCGAGTCACTACTTTACTTGAGGTGAGTCTTCATAGCCCCGTTTTTCATTTCACTCTTTGGGGGAGAATACATGCTCAATTATTTCAAAACAATACTTATACTTTTCAATACCTTGTGAGTTTCATGGCACCTAATTTACTTGTTTTGAACTATTTTGGGGGAGTATACATGCTCGTTTATTTTAAATCAATATTAAAACTTTTCAAGACCTTGTGAGTCTCATAGCCCCTATTTTACTTGTTTTGAACTATTTTGGGGGAGAATACATGGTCGTTTATAAACTTGTTTACTTGCTTGTTTACAAACTCGTTTACATGCTCGTTTTACTTACGGACAAGTACTTTAAACTTTTACAAATACTTTGCTTGCTTATACTATGGACACAAATACTTTAAACTTTTATGTATTGCCTAAGTACCCTGCCATAAAGTCCCGTATCATGAATCGTTAATTACTTGTTGTAAGCACGAATGTGGTGAATAGATCTATTGGGGTTGAAACCCCCGTCCGTGTCTGGCTTAGTACATGGCCAGTGGGCGCATTTTCATTTGAGGTAGTACTTGGGTGTTTTGGCAAAACATCGGATTTCGGGGTAGCGACTAGAGAACTCTTGTTAAGGCTTCGGTGTCATGAGCTTAGGGCAATAGTAGTACTTTTTCTATGACATTGTATTTGTTATAATGGTCATCCACTTGAAATCTTGTGGTCTACACTACCTTTACAGAATATTATTGATTACTAAATACTTTTCATGATACTGTGAGTGAAGCAGTAGGCACTAAAAACTTGTAGTTCTTGTAAATACTTTACTTAAATCTATGAACTCACCAACTTTATGTTGACATTTTAGTATGTATTTATCAGGTTCTTAAGTTCTTGCATCTGGAGTCGCATCATTGAAGTCTTTTGTTGCATGACTATGTTCATTGGATTGTCGTTCAAACAACTTATCGTTTGTATTGAAATTATGGATTGTATTGGGTTAAAAACTTGGGTTGCTTTAAATTTATCAAATGATCTACTTTTTAAATGACTCATATAGAGATCGTTCTTTATATATTTTGTGTTCTTGTATTATTAAGTAACGCCCCCGGTTACCTTTCCGCACTATGATTTTGGGGGTGTTACAGTTAAGAACCTATATTTACATGTAATCTTTTTCTTTTAAAAAAAATAAAAAATTTATCGGAGTTGAATCAAAAAACCTACCACGCCTTACGCCTTAGGGCGTCTTACCACGCCTCATTTCACGTCATATTTAGAGCTGATGCCTTGATATATTTTGTAATGTGAAAGTCACGTCTCGCGTCTTGGTGGCGCGCCTTGGCATCGACATGACATGCCTTTTAGAGCCCTAATTTACCTTTGAATGCTCATCATATTATAAAATTAGTAATTAATTGGTCTATTAAATGTTAGAGTAAAAATATCATTGTCTTAATTAAAATATGCACTAATTGCATATATTATAAAGGGGTAGGTTATAAAGACCTCCCCTAAATAAAACTTGTATCTCTTTATGTTTTTGTGTTTTTTTTTTTGATTTTTTTGTGTTTTTGTGTTTTTTTTATTTTTTTTTATTTTTATAATTTTGTTTATGTTGTAAAACCGTGATATGAAAAGTTGAATATTTTTTTAATTCATGAAAATGTGCACGGAAAAAAAAAAAAAAAAAAAGACAAAAAGATAAAAAAGGAAAAAAAAAAAAAGGAAAAAAGTATCATATAAAAATAAAATAGAAAAAAAGATCAATAAAAAAAAAAATTAAAAATAGAATAAAAAAAGTAAAAAAAGATAAAAAAAAAAAAAAATAAAAAGGAAAAATTTTATAATTAAAGTTAAAAAGTCAAAAGTATTAAATTCCGTTCTCCTCCTCCTAAATATATAAACAAATAATGTAATTAACATAATACATGATTTCTAATATTAAAAATAAAATGGCGGATGTTTTGTTTTTGTATGTAAATAAGGGGACTCAAAACCAATGGGGAGGTGACACCAACCAAACAACAAAAATGCACAAAATCTGTACGTAAAACATTAATACTTTTTGTGCGGGCGGCGTGGTTCATTATGATTTACCAATAGTAGCACACCTATTTTAATATTATTATTTGTTCACTATAGGTTATACTTTGGGTAATAGGTTTGATGTCTTCTTATACCTTTTCCATACTCTCATTTGCCATGATTGATTCTCGGAGACTCGAAGTAAGTAGTATTCTTGTTGTTGTTGTTGTATAAATTGTAAAACTTCTTATCTTGTAAACATTGTGACAGAGCTGGTATATGATAAATCTGGGCTGTGACACAATTGTTGTGGATTAAGTGCGTTAGGTAGCGTGTCGTCTTGCTCGTGTCGCCGTGTAAACTGTTGTCACATCAGCACTTTTTTCTCATAACAATAGTATATCCCACCACATCAAAAACACCCGCCCTCCATAACATCACATTTTTGGTGTCATCGTGCACCTTGCTTTTTTTTTTTCATTTATTCAAATAAAACAACACATTATAAACTAAAATTCAAATTTCATTAATAAAAATAAAAATAAAAAAATACATTAAATAAAAAAACATAAAAAAGTATATTAAATAAAAAAAACATAAAAAGAGTACATTAAATAAAATAAGACATAAAATTAAAAATTAGAATATTTTGCTCGAATTATGTCTTTCATCAATTCGACCTTTGCCACGTCCATCAGACTCATCCCGGTCGTGTCCAAAACAAAGAACTTCAAGTCCTTATTCCTTTTTTGAGCGTTGTAACTTCAACTCTCGCCATGGTCTCTCGCTCCATTCGTTCCATATTTGCCGCCCGGTCTAAAGCTATTTGGTGTTGCATCAAATCCGTAAATTGCTCTTTTTGTGAACTGGAAGTGGCGGATGAGTTTGAAGAACGTTGACTTTTAGACGTTCGTGGAGCGCCGGATGGACGCGGGATATGATCATCTCTAAAATCTTAGGTTTTCCATCAACTTCGATTGGCCATCCTCCGTTTCTTATTGCTTATGTGGAACTCTAACGTCTAGATTTTTCCCTTTTGTATTTGTCTTAAAAAAAATCACCCTAGATCTGTCTCCGTTTCCCGAGCAAATTCTCGGTTCCGCTCATTTTTTTATACATAATTTGAATCTGAGTCAACAAATCTTCATCATTCTTGCCGCTAAGAACACTAATTTGATCGTAAAGCGAGTTAAACTCTGTTACTTCTCGTCGTTCAAAAAAAACTTTGTTACTTCTCAGTTTATCAGTGTCCACTTTCTTGTCAACATATCCTTGGTAAGCTTTTTTAAACCATTTTTCTGGGCTCGCTTGTTGTATACGTTGAGAATCTTGTATCAAAACGTGTCATTGTTTTGGTCGCTCTCGACTTTCGAATCTTCGGATACTTGTATGTAACACTCCACCAAAATCCTCTCCTTGGCTTAAGTCTAAAGCGCACGTTTGGTTTTCTTTTTACATGGTTTTTTGGCTTTTTTCTTTTGGTGTGTTTTTTGGTGACGATAGACCCACGTCGGATTCTTGTGCCTCTTGGCTTGAATGTTGAGGAATTTGAGATTGTTGAGGTAATGAGGTGGAATGTTAGGGAAATTAGGATTCTTGAGAAAATTAAGATTCATGGGAAAATTGGGGTTTGTATAATGTTTGTTGTTGAGAAGAAATTTAGGTTTGAGATAGTTGTTGTTGAAGTTGTTGCCATAATTGGAATTGATCAGGTGTATAGTTGATAAATGGATTGACAAATACGTTTGGGATTTGATAAAAGTTGGTGAATGATGGAAGTTGGTTGATGTTTAAGTTGATGGAGTTTGCGGACGATGGTGTGTTTGGATTAGAAAATGATAAAGAGTTGGGAATTTGCGTATTTGGTATTTGGTTTTGCGGGTCGTTGAGCAAGTTGATGACCCATTGATTTGGATTCATTTTAGAGAAGTATAAAGATAGAAGTGAAGATGAAATGTTGTGTAAAAATTGAATGTGTTTGGGGGTATTTATATATTTTTTTAGGGTAAAATTTTGCAAAAAAGGGTTGTTTAAGTGCATAAAATAGTCAAAAAAAGGCCGAACCGCTATGGCTAGCAACAATGACGCGAGTTCCAGTGTTGTTCTGACGTTGTCCCGTCGGCTGTTCCTGTTCGACGCGAGCCACGAGGCATGACACCCCACTCTCTAAGATTACAAGATAACAAGGGGGTTGGGATGTTTGTTTTTGTGTCAATAATCTTTGGCCAGACCTCCCGTCTAAGAAGATCCCAACCAATGGGTGGCGTCTAACTTTGTGTAGAGAGTAGGGCATGGGGGGGGCAGTGTAGTGGGAGGCAGGGGGAAAAGATCGGACTGTCATTACTCTTGTTCTCTTGTGAGTACTCCCGGTCCCTGCAACATACCTGTGGAAGGCGTATCAACACCATAATAGAAGAGGTACGTATGCTTTTGTTATACTTCGTGGCCAGGGCAATCGTGAGGTTCTTTCGCCCGGGAGATTGGTTACTCGTGTCGGGAATGTGCTGGGAAGGTTAGTCGGGCGATTTAGCTGGTCGGCTGGGTCTGTTCAGTGCGGGTAGGATCAACCAAATTCCTTGGTCATTAGGTGTGTCATAGCAATATGGCGACCCACCCTGGTAATGGGATATTCGTGGTCCTATGGTCTGTTTTTTATCCAGGGCTTTGTTTTGTGAGGTGATGCGGTTGATGAATTATGGGCGAGCTTGGTGGGGGAGTGTGGGTAGGTAGAGGGATTCGTATCTCCGGACTCGCCTCTAGAGATTTTGCAGGGACGCTGGGATGGTTGGCGTGAGGGGAATATGATTTTTGGGTGTTATCGGGGGGAGCTGAGTCGGGGGGTTAATATCACCACAAGGGAGAGAGCAGTAGTCGGGAGCAAGGGTGGTTGGGGCTCACCTGGTTTATTTTTGGGGACGATAGGGAGCGGTGGTATTACGTTATAGGGAGTGCCGTTGTTTTGTAGGGTATGCACACCGCATCGAAGGTTGATTTATAGATCTGGTATATATGTGAATGAGGCTTTAATTTGATTACCTTTGGAAGTCTATTATTTGTAATATGAGGTGCTAGGGATCGGTTTTGCGATGTAATATCTCGAGGGCCATTTGCTTTGGTTCTCTGTGCTTGGATTGGTTCACAAACTATATGAATGCAGTATTTACAAATATGAAATACGAGTTGGTGTTAGGGTTCGGGCGCGCTTTTTTTATGGAGACTCATCTTCGCCTTGACTCTGGGGGAAGTACGAGAGGAGCAGCGGAGAGAAACACTATGGTTCAGACCTGTTTATATTGCTCTCGCTCCTTCATAAATTATAAAGGGTGGTGAGTTGTTTCTCGGAGGGGGGGAACGAGAGGGAGAGGAAATATACTGGAGGAAAGTGGATAGGGTGTTCGGCTTTTTTCAACTCATGATCCCACAAAATCCAGGACTTTTCATTAGCGGGTTAATGAAATGAAAATGAAAGTGGCTGTTGGGGTTGTTGGGAAGAAAATATTTGTTATCGTGCGGCTTTTTATCTTGGGCAGATTTATATTCTTAGTATGGTTAAGATTAATCTGGGGCGGGGTTTGGCGAAACAAATTAGTGGTTCACAATATGACGTACTATGATTGGTGGGGGCGCATTGTCTTGTGTCAACTTTTCATTCTTTTAGTTCTGACCGCATGCATCATACGTGATTAATAAACTTTGGGTACAGAAACTTTTACTTAAGTGAACACATCCTACTGTGGGCCCAACGGACCCTTGACAGACGCCCTCTCTCTTTATAAAGACATCTAATACAATTTTAAATCAAAGGATGGCAATATCCTTGAGGGGGTTGGAGTTTGATCCTGCTATAATTTTTCAAGCATATTAAAATTTAGATGGCGGTGAATTTTCAAAACTGTCTCTGCTTATTGTTTAAGTACCAAGTTTCAATTTTTTGGCCAAAAAAAACTTAATCTTTTTGTGGGATGCTCCTATGCTTATTAATAGAAAGCTTTTTGAACGAATGGGACGTTCAGGACCCACCACCCGCGGATGACCATAGCGTTGCTTCAGGTCAACATAAAAGTCTTCGATTTAGATAAAGGTAGAGTGGGTATGAGTTGCGTGGGACAGTGGCTCACTCGATAATATTTATTATTCATTTTAGGTCAAGCGGTTCCTAAATGACAATCCCCACTCATTGTTTTTACTGCCAGGCTTCTATAGCTTGGTATTGTGTTGGG
Organism: Tanacetum coccineum; assembly: GCA_026074375.1. Lineage (NCBI taxonomy): Eukaryota > Viridiplantae > Streptophyta > Magnoliopsida > Asterales > Asteraceae > Tanacetum > Tanacetum coccineum. The sequence continues at coordinate 50,997 of BQNB010022270.1, read as the reverse complement.
ATTTTCACACTTACCATCATATGTTTTCGCACATTTGTTCCGTGGCAGGTATATGTTGATGAAACCCACCCCAAGTGTTGAATCTGGGGTGTTGGGATTATGTTTTAGATGAAGTATTCCACCAGAAATCGAAAGATAAAAAGAGCTCAGTAAAAAGGTACAAGTGGAGGATGGGCTTTACCAACCCCCCCCCCCCCCCCCCCCCCCCCCCCCCCCCCCCCCCCCCCCCCCCCCACCTTACCAGTACCCTTGGTAAGTGAAAGCTATATCATTCCCAGGCAGGTTGCCATGAAGAACGGCGAACCAATAACTAAACTAGAAGAAGCGACCCGCGCGGTATGCAATTTTATTCATTTGGTCTGTTTCTTTGTATAGGTGGTCTAAGGATCATATTTGGAACTCCTCGCACTCTAGTGAGATACGGGTCGAATTCTGATTGGTTGTGGTACCCAACATTCACACTGCACCTGATTAGTGGTGTACATCATCGCGATGAACCGCCGATCGTCGCACGCTTGCACTCGCGAAATGAGGAGCGTGGTGCTGGGGATACGATTCGACGCCATATTGTCATCCCCTGGGGTATGGAGTGGGGCGGGCGGGTGGGGTGCCGTGGTCACCTAGGTTGTACAGGTGCTGGTGGTGAGCATGGAGTTGCTTGTGGCGGTGGAGGTATACTCGGTCCTAAGTTCGGACATGTAATGGGGTTGAGATATATGTTTTGGCGGGTTGGGGGCAAGTTGGTATTCGTACGTTGGAGGGAGTATGGGTTTTTTTGACTCCGCGCGTCGATGCTATCAACATTGGCAAGGGGGATTACACATGCTCAGTGAGAGATATCAACGAACTGATTTCCAGGTGTCCCAGTCGCTGTACCTCCCTCTTGTAGTCAGTAATTTGCCGAAGCTATTGTACGAATTCCAATACCAGTAATCACCCGGTTAATATCCGGGATACATTTTTTCGTCTACCATCAGCCTACCTTGTACCATTCATCCCGTCTCCATACCCGCGACGTATTGTGTTTGAAAACTCCAACATGATGTTCGTATCTGCATATGAAAACAGCACAATACGCTCTAATAACCATTATAAACTAGAGTATCCTTATTCATGGATGGATGGTAACTCATTGGTGACCCCCCCCCCCCCCCCCCCTTCGCGGTCTATTAATTAGTGAGGTCGGTCATTGTTCAAATTCGGGTCTTTATTTAAACCCTCGCGCTCATCTGTCTAATAATGGGTTGGCCCCATTGGTGACTTCTGTACCCATCAACAACGTTGATTTAGATCATTTTCCTTTTAAATTTATAACTGCATTCTCTTGATTTCTTTGATACGACATTGTGTAAAGTAACTCGCACTCGCTCTGTTCGGAATAATTGGGTTTTTAGCATATAACTGTGGTTTTTTGGCTTTCTGTCTATCGGTCATCCATATTATTATTTGTAGCTCCCCGCGCGCTCGATGTGATCTCAGATTATAAAACAGTGGGGTTGGAGTGGGGGTGGAAGTTATATATGTAGTGGCCCCTAAGGGCTTTGCGGTATCCGTCGATCCCGGAGAGCTTCGACCCCACCCCCAATTGAGCTAAAGTGTAACATTGACAATTTATTTGAATTTCTAAAGGCATATTTGTAACCCTTTGAAATCTGTTCAGGGTCCCACGATTTGATGTTTGACTTTCTGGTATTTTTTTGTCACATTAAAAACGAAGTACCCGCTGTAACCGGTAATTTTTCGGATAACATATTTAACAAGGGGATATAATGTTTATCCCCACCCACCCCGCCTCCCTCGCGCCCCCGCGCCTCCCCTCTTTTATAAAAAGCCGACGCAGATAAATCTCGTTGTTCATTTTTCGGACGCTAAAGCACATTTGAATGTCTAAAACGACATTCTGGCAAACTTTTTAGTTCTTTGACCGAGACCCAGAAAACAGTTTTTTAGAAAGGATGGATCTGAAATGCCCTCGCAAAAGATTTAACAAAACACAGTAAATAATTAATTATATTTAAATTAAACACTTTTTTTATAGAGAGAGAGTAGAAAAATTAATTAATAAACTGGTCATCACTTTTATGCAATAAAACGTTTGTTGACTAACGCAAATATTCGGGTTAAAAATTTATTTTCTATTTTAAACTTTCCGGACAAAGACATATACAGGCGTTTTACCAATATGACATAACAAACTATTTTGTATAATGATATAAAAATATTCATGAAAAATGTTTTATCCAAGGTAAAAATATTCTATTCTTATATCTGGAATAAAAAATGATTTGGATCAACATTTGGAGCATGAGAGAGATGAGAGAATTTTGAATCGTCCGTTAAGTGGCAATCAATCGGTGTCACCCGTTCTAGATCTTTTTAAAATTGTTTCTCCAACAAATTTAACGTTTGGGACCTGGAGTATTTTGTACTTCTGCGAAGTCGCTCTCACTCTCGCGTGGTAGTGGAGCGCTTGTAAGTGACAGCATGGGCTTGATTGGCACTAGTTTATTGATTTTTTTAGCTGAACGTGTTTATAACATATTATACATTTTTTGTTAAACACATCTCTTGTTCACAGTTTCTACATAACACAATGCACGCCTCGCGGCAAGCACTCGATAACTTGTTCCGAGCCCGGAATTCCGGCAACCACTCACACGCTTCGTTCGCCCGCCCCACCCGGAAAAATTTTTAGGCTCGCGCTCACGCGCTTGCTGGAACCGAACCCAATATTATTAACACCATCACCCAAGGATCTAATAGTCATTTCCTACTAACCCGAATGTAATCTGAAACGGAGCTGCGTTACTGTTACCTTAACACGACCTGCATAACTCCTCTCCTCAAATTTTCGTTTAGCACCGGCGAGAGCACCGCCTTCCCACATACGCACCTTTCTAACGGTTGACGTGAAGGGCGTATGTCGCTAATCATAACACCCTAATAAGGAGAGCGCATTGGTTTTTAACGGCAAGCCTATACTACAAGAGAGTCGGTACCCCCACCTCCTCTCCTCATTTTTCTGGCGACGCACCGCCTTCCCCACCACCATAAGGATGCGGCTGGGTTTGTTATAAACACCCAAAAAGGGTGCGTTTGGTTTTTACCGGCACCAAACGGGTGCATTGGTTTGGTGTTAAAACCTCAAGGCTGCGTGGTGGGTTGACAAAAACAGCCACAAGGGGCGTTGGTCTAGGTGGTTTAACACCAACGAGGGTGCGCTGGGTTTTCACCACCAAAGGGTGCGTTCGGGTCCTGGTCAGCCACCGAATGTGGTGCGTTTGGCTGTGACAGCCACACGGGTGGGTTCGGTTTGAGTCTAACAGCCACCCTAAAAGGGTGCGTGTGGTTGTCTCAGCTGCTAGGGTGCGTTAGGTTTAGGCGAAGCACCAAAAGGGTGCGTGTGGGTTTGCCGTGTACCAAATAGGGTGTGTTTGATTATTGTTGACAACGAAATGGGTGCGTTTGGTTGTTAACAGCCGCACAAGGGTGCGTTTGGATTTAAGACAGATTTAGGGTGCGTTTGGCGTAGCAGAAATGGAATAAGGGTGCGTTTGGCTTAACATAATTGCGATTAGGGTGCGTTTGGGTGAGCAGAATAACCGTAAGACGGTGGTTGGGTGAGCAGGAAAACCTTGAGGGTGTGTTTGGTTTATATAAATTGACTAATAAAATATATCGAGACATATAAATTATAAACCGGATATATATTGGTGGTTTAAATTAGTTAAAAAATATGATGTTTATTATTTGATTTAGTTTAGATATGATAACAAATAAATATTATATTTAAAACACGCGGGTGCTTGAAATATGGACACGCTAATAATTGCAACCTATACTGACTAAGGGAAAACGTTGAGATTTTACGAATATGGGAATCGTTTTGTAAACGGAAAAGTCATGACGAAAGTTATATAAAATTTCTATATTTAGTAATGTGTTACTAAAACTTTTATTATTTTAAACCCGGTAAAAGAGATTAAGTTATATTTTAAAAATATACTAAGATATAACTATACGATAATCTGAGCAATGAACAAAAACTATACTTTTACAATGAGACAACTATTTTAGACGCGACCTGTCGAGGAAACGAAATATAAACTTATAAAATATTATTTTATATTTTATAATTGTCTGCTAGATGATAACATAATAATTGTTGTAAAAGCTTTATAAACATCGTTTAACTAAATTATTAATCTTAAAACGTACGATTACGTTTATACAAGAACTTTTTATTTAATAAAGTGGTGATTTCAGAAAACGAGTCAAACTAATTGGTTTAATTATTTTAATCACACTTATTATATAATACTTGCAAAGCATTATATACGTCACATTAATCTTTGGATTGATTGTATTTGTTATATAACTCACGGTAGGAGTTATATAAAGGTTTATTTTTCATATGTAATATATATACAGAATATATTACATACTTTGCGTTCACTTTTCAA
>BQNB010022270.1:0-46061 GCA_026074375.1 Tanacetum coccineum | reverse complement strand
ATGTTTCTAGAATATTTTGTGTATATTTAAATCACATATTTATCTAAATACATTTAGATATATATCAGATTTAATAACTTGCTTATCTGTTAACTTGGCTTGGTGACTAAGCTAGGTTTAGCCTACATAAGCTGACTTTCTCATTCGGTTTTAAAACACAGAAAACGAACTCCAATTAAACCATAACAGCAGTGTCTTGAGTAGCCTTTCCAGCAGTTCCTTCGATCAGAAACACTCGTCCTTTTTCCGTAATCTTTCAGGCAAGTTGTGTAGTTCGGCTGTACAACAGCTTTGGACGTTGTACCGTGGGGAACAGACGACGAATCTGTTTTAAGGGAATCGTGTTAAACACGAGCCTCGTTCTTCGTTTACTGTTTTAATTATTTTCTGTTAATTGCGTATTACTGTTATTCGATTTACGTTAATAAAGTGTGCAGGTTTCCCAACAAATCATCCCTTAAACAAACCCGATTTGACCCACAAATACATATCACTTGGTTCTAAGAAGCGTCTTTTCCAGGCACTCTTCATCACATTAGTCATGTTTGTGAGAATCGTCTTTTGTCAACCTAAATAGAATTTCTGTAAGGTTGAGGTTGTCATGATAGGTGTATTGCGCTACGCCATGTTTCCATTGGAAATTATAAAATTCCAACATAATGCTCTAAGAATGGTTTCACTCCTACTTCATAACATATTTATATGAGCTAAGTTTAAATCATATTTATGAACATGAAGTGTTAGATTTATAAACATGAACTGTAGGTATATAAAAGATTGGCTTCTTTCTTCCACTCTAAAAGTTTCAAGGTAAGATAGGTTGTTGCACTTAGCTCGCCAAATTACGCCTTTGAAATATGATAGTAATTAAACTAAAATGAAAATTATCAATTTTGTTATTTCATATGTATAAGACCTTTTACAGAGGAAATCTTGGAAAAGGATCTCTACCATGGATTCATTGTTATTGCTTCATTTAGATGGAAAAAGATGATTGTGTTAAATAATGTGTTTTGTGAAGAACAACTAAAAGACAATTGTTAAAGCGCTCTTAAACAATTTTGTCATGATTTGTGACCAAAATTTGTGACGGTTTGGATATTTAATACTACGTAGCTGTTACACATGATAAGATCCTCCAAAAGAACAAATTATACCTATAATATTAAAACGTGAGATTGTTGTTCCAATGCGTATAATAAATGCACTTAATGACAAAACCGCCCGACCCGAATAGTTTTTTTTCACCGAACATCTGTCTTCTTCATTATAAACCTTCATACGTGTTTTCACCTCCAAATATCCACCTGTATTGAATTCAAAAACTACTTGAAACATAAGCGAAAGGAGATGAGTGTCGAAGACTTGGTTGTTCGTCTGCGTATTGAAGTGGACAACAAGCTGGCTCAGAAATACACTTATGCTCCTGATTCTGCCAAGGCTAATATGGTTGAGCATGCTGGGTCATCTTCAAGGTCCAATCCAAAGGGAAAAGGCAAAGACAAAAGGAAGAATGACAAGAAGAGCAAAGGGAAGTCTGAGTACCTTTCTCCTAAATTTGGGATTGTGAAACAAAAGTTCCAGGGGATTTGCTACAACTATGACCAGCCTGGTCACCGTGCTGCTAATTGCAAGATGCCGAAGCGGGTGAATCCACGTCAGGAAAATATGGTAAATGATGATGTAGACATGATAGCGATAGTGTCTGACGTATGTGCCATGATTTCTGAGGTAAACCTGGTAGGTGCTAATCATGGTGGTTGGTGGATTGATACTGGGGCAACCCGTCATGTGTGTGCTGATAAGAGTATGTTTCACTCTTTCAGAGCGGTTGACAATGGACAGAAGTTGTATATGGGCAATTCTGCAACTGCTGATATCAAGGGCGAATGAGATGTTGTTTTGAAGATGACATCCAAAAAAGAGCTCAAGTTAACTAATGTCTTGTATGTTCTGGAGATTCGTAAGAATTTTGTGTCCGGTTGGCTGTTAAACAAGTTTGGTTTTCGTTTAGTTTTTGAGTCTGATAAGTTTGTTTTGTCTAAGAATCAAATGTATGTTGGTAAGGGTTATGTCATGAATGGTATGTTTAAGCTCAATGTAATGGTTGCCAAGAATGAAATCAATAAAATGAACTCTTCTGCTTACTTGATTAAGTCTTCTAATGTGTGGCATGCTCGTCTTAGACATGTAAATTTTAATTCATTGTGTCGTTTGATTAAATTTAATAGCATACCAAACTGCCATATTGATTCTAAATATAAATGTGAAACTTGTGCTAAAGCCAAACTTACAAGAACATCCTTTAAATCGGTTAAGCGAACAACCGAACCACTTGATATGGTACACACAGACATATGTGATTTGAAATCACTACCCACGAAGGGTGGCAATAAGTACTTTATCACGTTTATTAATGATTGTACTAAAACATTTATTGCTATGTTTACTTGTTGATAAATTAAAGATGAAGCTTATAAACAGTTTGTTTTATACAAAAAGAGGTTGAGAATCACTTGGTAAGAAATTCAAGGTTGTCACGAAGGGATAGAGGAGGTGAAGAATACGTGTCTCCATTCGCCGAGTTCTGGCGCAACATGATTAAGATACGAATTCACTGACTCCCTATTCACCCCAGCAAATGGTATTGCGAAAAGAAGAACGTTACCTTGGAAGGAAATGGTTACGCCGGTGATTAGTTTGGTATGAGCGGACATGTGGGGGGAAGCCATTACTGACGGATACTTATCTTTTAAATATAGATACCTCGTAAAGAAAAGGAAGAGATCCTTTGAATTTGGATGGACGGAAAACCATTCATATCAGTACTTACGAGTATGGGCTGTTTAGCCAAGGTGTTGTGCCAACCTCCCATGGCCCAAAAGTTTAGACCGAAATTTTTTTAAATTGTATATTCATTGGACTATGCTCTAAGAACTGGAGTGCTTGTCGTTTTTTGTACATGAATTGAAAAATCCGGATATACAAAAGAATACAGTAATGGAATCAAGGAATGCTTCTTTCTTTGAATACGTATTTCCTTGCTTATCAAAAGAAACTGGAAAGCTCAGCCAGTTAGAGATTGAAGTTGTCCAAGATAAGATGACAACGAAGATGATAATGATCGCCCAGATGAGAGACAAGTCTCAAAACCTGAGGAAGAAGATGTTGAACAAGAAGAAGAAGCAATTGGGCAAGAAACAAGAAAAATCGTTTGGACCCGATTTTGTTTCTTTTATGGTAGAAAATGAACCCGGTCTTATCGAGAAGCAGTAGAGTAGTAACTTCCTCGTTAAGGCAACAATGGAGAGAAGCAATCAAAGTGAAATAGGAGTCTATTTTACAAAAACCATACAGGTGGAGCTCATGGATGTACCTCTGGTTGGTAGACCACTAGTATAAATGGATCTTCAAGAAGAAGTGAAAGCTGTATGGCACCATTGACAAATACATTAAGCTAAGGTTGGTATAAGGGATATAGACAACGTGAAAGGTTCTAACTACCTTTGATACTTATTGCCCTGTTACGCGAATAACCTCGATTAGAATGATACTTGCTATTGTCGCATTACGAAATTTGGAAGTTCACCAAATGGATGTGAAAACGGCATTTCTAAACGGAGATTTAGAAGAAGAAATATATATGAACCAACTTAAGGGTTTCATAGCTCCTGGACAAGAAGGCAAGGTTTGTAGACTTGTTAAGTCATTATATGGCTTAAAGCAAGCTCCCAAACAGTGGCATCAAAATTTTGACCACACCATGTTTATGGAGAGTGGGACATTCAAAATTAATAAATGCCGACAAGTGTGTTTGTGTGAAGGACTACAAGTAGTTGGATTTGTATTTGTGCTTGGTATGGGGGCGATGATATGCTTATCGTTGGTAGCAACAAAAAGATGGGATTTTTTTTTTAATCAAATCTACTAATAGACATGTAATGATTAAATTGACCATGAAGGATATGGGTTTGGCTGATGTGTTCCTTGGAAATATAGAATCATACGAACTCAGGATGGACTTGTGTTAAGTCATGCAACATTACGTGGACAAAAATGTCTTAATTACTCATAATGCGGGGTGATTTGGGCCAAGCTAGAACTCCATTGACACCAGTATGCATCTATCTAAAATAAAGGCTTAGGTGTTGGCCCAATTTAGAGTATTCAAGGATTAATTGGTATGTTAATGTACTTATGACGGTACCCGACCTGACTTAGCATATGCAGATAGTAGGCTAAGTAGGTATACTAGTAATCCAAGTTATGCACATTGGAAAGCTATAACGAGAGTACTTCATTATTTGAGATACAGTCGCGATTATGGACTGCATTATGACAGACATCTTGATGTTATCGAAGGATACAGTGATGCAAATTGGATATTTGACATAAAGGATTCTAGATCAACTAGTGGGTATGTGTTTACACTAGGAGGGACCGCTATATCTTGGAAGTCTTCCAAGCAAACTGTTATAGCTAATTCCATGATGGAATCAGAATTTTCGCGTAGTTAATTGCGGAGAAGAGGCTGAATGCTACGTCAATTCGTAGAGGACATTACCAAGGTAGCGAAAACGGTAACGGCATTAATATTACTTTATGACAGTAAAATCCGGCCACTGGTCCCCATGGGAAGAGCTCAAAGCACAATGTATACTGGGAAGTCAGACATATCGTCGTCGACATAACTCGATATGACAACTACTCTCAACAGGAGTTATCTCAATTGACTATGTGGCATCAAAGGATAACATCGCGGATCCGTTTACAAAAGGCTTAAGCAGAGAGTTAGTTAGTAAGTCGTCCAAAGGAATGGGACTAAATCCCTTGAAGGAATGAGTTTCTATGAAGGAAAACCTAACCTAGTTGACTGGAGATCCCAAGATCTAGGTTCAATAGGACAACCTAATCATAGAAATGTGGGGGAAGTCACATCAATGTGTGGGAGTTACTTAACTTGTAACTTCCTAGTCCATTCCTATAACAATGTGACTTGTTGAGAGGTTAAACATATGGCTTTAATGATTTAGGTTGAAATCATAAAACATAAAGATTCAAGATGAAATCTGAAAGTATATGGTTTTAATGATTCAAGATAAAATTGCTTCGAAAGGAATTGTGGGGGCGCAATTCCTAAGAGCTCTTACAGAACCAGACTATGAGGACTTGACAAGGTCAGGGAGAGTCCTGTGTGAGTATGTATTGTCGTCTACATAAACGGGTGTTGAGTTCAAAGACATCGCGTCTACTCAGACCTAGGAGACTAAGTGCATCTCATAAGGGAAGGTTCAAAGGGTCACACCTACCTATCCTATGCAGGACTTAACCGCAGAAATTTTGCCAAATTTTTTTGGTGTTTTCGACCGATCTTCATTCATGTGGGGGATTGTTGGAAAAATGGTTTAGCAAAATGAGTTTTTGCTAACTTTGGACATCATTTAATATATGTAGATGTTATATATACTTATATATGATTGGGGCTTTGCGTTCTCCTCGAAGAGAGCTTCGCAACGAGCTAAAGTATGTCCAAAGTGGAGTTAAGATGAATGAGATATCGTGTCTCAAAGTGAGGCACGTGAAACACAAATCTGGGAAAAACAAAGAACTATCCCACATCGCCCAAAGTGTGAAGTGGGAATGGGTTTATAAGGAACCTTTTAAAGTGACCTCTAAATTCCTTTGTGGGGTTTATGCTCCCACGCCTACGCGCGCACGGGGGGGGGGGGGGGGGGGGGTTGCAAAAAATGGATTTCTGGGCCAAGATGGGTTCGGTTCCACTGAAACTTCATGCGAGACTCCAGAAGGCGACCTTGCGGACCACGAAAGCAGCTCGGAATGGTTCGCCTTTTTGCTGCTGATTTCGTTTCCTTATTAGATAATGTTTCTAGAATATTCTGTGTATATTTAAATCACAGATTTATCTAAATACATTTAGATATATATCAGATTTAAATTAGCTTGCTTATCTGTTAACTTGGCTTGGTGACCAAGCTAGGTTTAGCCTGCATAAGCTGACTTTCTTATTCGGTTTTAAAACACAGAAAACGAACTCCAATTAAACCATAACAGCCGTGTCTTGAGTAGCCTTTCCAGTAGTTTCTTCGATCATAAACACTCGTCCTTTTTCCGTAATCTTTCAGGCAAGTTGTCTAGTCTGGTTGTACAACAGCTTTGGACGTTGTACCCTGAGAAACATACGGCGAATCTATTTTAAGGGAATCGTGTTAAACACGAGCCTCGTTCTTCGTTTACTGTTTTAATTATTTTCTATTAATTGCGTATTACTGTTATTCGATTTACGTTAATAAAGTGTGAAGGTTTCCCAACAAATCATCCCTTAAACAAACCCGACTTGGCCCACAAATACATATCACTTGGTTCTAAGAAGCGTCTTTTCCAGGCACTCTTCATCACATTAGTCATGTTTGTGAGAATCGTCTTTTGTCAACCTAAATAGAATTTCTGTAAGGTTGAGGTTGTCATGATAGGTGTATTGCGCTACGCCATGTTTCCATTGGAAATTATAAAATTCCAACATAATGCTCTAAGAATGGTTTCACTCCTACTTCATAACATATTTATATGAGGTAAGTTTGAATCATATTTATGAACATGAAGTGTTAGATTTATGAACATGAACTGTAGGTATATAAAAGATTGGCTTCTTTCTTCCACTCTAAAAGTTTCAAGGTAAGATAGGTTGCTGCGCTTAGCTCGCCAAATTAGGCCTTTGAAATATGATAGTAATAAACTAAAATGAAAATTATCAATTTTGTTATTTTAGATGTATAAGACCTTTTACAAAGGAAATCTTGGAAAAGGATCTCTACCATGGGTTCATTGCTATTGCTTCATTTTGATGGAAAAAGATGATCGTGTTAAATAATGTGTTTTGTGAAGAACAACTAAAAGACAATTGTTAAAGCGCTCTCAAACAATTTTGTCATGATTTGTGACCAAAATTTGTGACGGTTTAGATATTTAATAGCTGTTACACATGATAAGATCCTCCAAAAGAACAAATTATACCTATAATATTAAAACGTAAGATTGTTGTTCCAATGCGTATAATAAATGCACTTAATGACAAAACCGCCCGACCCGAATAGTTTTTTTTTCACCGAACAGATGTCTTCTTCATTATAAACCTTCATACGTGTTTTCACCTCCAAATATCCACCTGTATTCCCCCTTCTCTAACACACTCCAATCCCACAAAACCAAAAAAATACATCAAATCCACAAAATAAAAAACACAGTTGAAGGGTTTCATCAATAAAATGTTTGCAGTTTAAGGCTATTTTGATTCATCACCGTCGGCTAATATGGTTGAGCATGCTGGGTCATCTTCAAGGTCCAATCCAAAGGGAAAAGGCAAAGACAAAAGGAAGAATGACAAGAAGAGCAAAGGGAAGTCTGAGTACCTTGCTCCTAAATTTGGGATTGTGAAACAAAAGTTCCAGGGGATTTGCTACAACTATGACCAGCCTGGTCACCGTGCTGCTAATTGCAAGATGCCGAAGCGGGTGAATCCACGTCAGGAAAATATGGTGAATGATGATGTAGACATGATAGCGATAGTGTCTGACGTGTGTGCCATGATTTCTGAGGTAAACCTGGTAGGTACTAATCATGGTGGTTGGTGGATTGATACTGGGGCAACCCGTCATGTGTGTGCTGATAAGAGTATGTTTCACTCTTTCAGAGCGGTTGACAATGGACAGGGGGGGAAAGTTGTATATGGGCAATTCTGCAACTGCTGATATCAAGGGCGAATGAGATGTTGTTTTGAAGATGACATCCAAAAAAGAGCTCAAGTTAACTAATTGTCTTGTATGTTCTGGAGATTCGTAAGAATCTTGTGTCCGGTTGGCTGTTAAACAAGTTTGGTTTTCGTTTAGTTTTTGAGTCTGATAAGTTTGTTTTGTCTAAGAATCAAATGTATGTTGGTAAGGGTTATGCCATGAATGGTATGTTTAAAGCTCAATGTAATGGTTGCCAAGAATGAAATCAATAAAATGAACTCTTCTGCTTACTTGATTGAGTCTTCTAATGTGTGCATTGCTCGTCTTAGACATGTAAATTTTAATTCATTGTGTTCGTTTTGATTAAATTATTAGCATACCAAAACATTGCCAGATTGATTCTAAATATAAATGTGTGAACTTGTGCTAAATGACCAAACTTACAAGCGAACAATTCTTTAAATCGGTTAAGCGAAACAAACCGAACCACTTTGATATGGTACACACAGACATATGTGATTTGAAATCACTACCCACGAAGGGTGGCAATAAGTACTTTATCACGTTTATTAATGATTGTACAAAGTATTGCTATGTTTACTTGTTGAAAAGTAAAGATGAAGCTATAAACAAGTTTGTTTTATACAAAAAAGAGGTTGAGAATCAACTTGGTAAGAAAATCAAGGTTGTACGAAGGGATAGAGGAGGTGAATACGTGTCTCCATTCGCCGAGTTATGTGCGCAACATGGAATAAGACACGAATTCACTGCTCCCTATTCACCCCAGCAAAATGGTATTGCCGAAAGAAAGAACCGTACCTTGAAGGAAATGGTTACTGCCATGGTGATTAGTTCTGGTATGAGCCAGGACATGTGGGGGGATGCCATTCTGACGGCTACTTATCTTTTAAATAAGATACCTCGTAAAGAAAAGGAAGAGACTCCTTATGAATTATGGATGGGACGAAAACCATCATATCAGTACTTACGAGTATGGGCTGTTTAGCCAAGGTAGTTGTGCCAACTCCCAAGGCCCAAAAGATTAGACCTAAATTTTTTAATTGTATATTCATTGGATATGCTAAGAACAGCAGTGCTTGTCGTTTCATTGTACATGAATTGAAAAATCCGGATATACAAAAGAATTACAGTAATGGAATAAGGAATTGCTGCTTTCTTTGAACACATAATTACCTTGTTTATCAAAATAAACTGGAAGCTCAGCCAGATTAGATGATGAAGTTGTCCAAGATAAGAGACAACGATATGATAATGATCTCCCAGATGAGAGACAAGATCAAAAAGAGGAAGAAGGAAGTTGAACCAAGAAGAAGCAAAAGGGCATAGAAACAAGCAAATTCGTTAGGGTCCCGATTTTGTTTCTTTTATGGTAGAATATGAACCGCCGTCTTATCTGCCAGATGCAGTAACTTCCTAGTAAGGGCAAAAAAGGTGAGAAGCCATCAAAAGTGAAATAGAGTCTATTTTTACAAAAACCCATAACGTGGGGGGGGGGGGGGGGCTTCATGGTTACCTCCTGGTTGTAAACAACTAGGCCTATAAATGGATTCTTCAAGAAGAAGATGAAAGCTGATGGCACTTGACAAAAAATATAAAGCAAGCGTTGGTAATCAAAGGATATAGACAACGTGAAGGTCTAGACTACTTTGATACTTATTCGCCCGTTACGCGAATAACCTCGATTAGAATGATACTTGCTATTGCCGCATTACGAAATTTGGAAGTTCACCAAATGGATGTGAAAACGGCATTTCTAAACGGAGATTTAGAAGAAGAAATATATATGAACCAACCTGAGGGTTTCATAGCTCCTGGACAAGAGGGCAAGGTTTGTAGACTTGTTAAGTCATTATATGGCTTAAAGCAAGCTCCCAAACAGCTGGCATTAAATTTTGACCACACCATGTTAGGAGTGGATTCAAATTAATAAATGCGGAAAAGTGTAGTATCGTGTGAAGACTACAAGTAGTGGATATGTAATTTTGTGCTTGTATGTCGATGATATGCTTATCGTTGGCAGCAACGACAAGATGATCAAATCTACTAAAGACATGTTAAAATCAAAATTTGACATGAAGGATATGGGTTTGGCTGATGTGATCCTTGGAATAAAGATCATACGAACTCAGAATGGACTTGTGTTAAGTCAAGCACATTACGTGGACAAAATTCTTAATACTCATAATGCGGGGGATTCCGGCCAAGCTAGAACTCCAATTGACACCAGTATGCATCTATCTAAAAATAGAGGCTTAGGTGTTGCCCAATTAGAGTATTCAAGGATTATTGGCATGTTAATGTACTTGATGACAGGTACCGACCTGACTTAGCATATGCAGATAGTAGGCTAAGTAGGTATACTAGTAATCCAAGTTATGCACATTGGAAAGCTATAACGAGGGTACTTCATTATTTGAGATACAGTCGCGATTATGGACTGCATTATGACAGACATCTTGATGTTATCGAAGGATACAGTGATGCAAATTGAGATATTTGGACATAAAGGATTCTAGAATCAGAAAGAAAAAAAACTTTGACACAAAAACTTGTAAACTGTTAACAACAAAAAAAATGAAACGAAACTTAAAATGAAAGAAGAAAAGAGATGAAAAACAATGAAACAAAATAGAAACAAAAAAAATACGTTATTGGAAGCCCAAGACTATTTAAACCCAAACAAAAAATAATCCAAACAGTGTGACCACTAACAGTTTAAAAAGAATCCAAACAAAATGAAACAAAACTGTTGCTAGTTATAGTTTAAAAAAACACAAACAGTTTGACGAGTAAGCACAAAAATGAAAAGAAAAAAAATAATCCGAACATGAATAAGCTCAAAAATGACCACAAACAAATCACCAAACCCACCCGTGGCGATTGATACCAAATGTCGGAACCCAATATCACTTTCACTTCACCATGGAGACCAAGAAAATAAGATGAGATAAAATGGAAGAATTTTAGAAAGAAGTTAGAGAGAGAAATGTAGAGAGAAAAAAAGAGTTGGTTAATTCATACAAGTGAAAAATAACAAATGAGAATCAACACCATTTTCCATAGTGGAAAATGGTATATATACCCTACACAACTACATGGGGCGTGTGGGCTTTTACTTGGGCCGGGCTCGGGATTGACTTGGGCTTTAGCCCGATACACATACAATATTAGCTTACATTTACGAGCCCGTTTACCCTTCTAGCCTATTACAACGTATAATTAATTAAGTGACCGAGACCTAATATAATGAACGAACTTCCTTGTTCGACTCAATATTTTGAGGCTAACAATCTCCCCCGAAGTGAGTTCATTGTGACACTCCTTCATGAGATCAATGAGATTGCTTTTGTCGTTAAGATCTTGTGGTCTTGGTCTCTGAATTCGTTGTAGGCTTGTTCCTTCATGCTTTGTGATCTTTGATCTTGAGCCTTTGTCATTGTCTTTCGACTTCGTCTTTATGTCCGAGATCTTTAAATCTTTTCCTTGCTTGTCTTGATCATCTTTGCCACCTTGCGATCTTGTGTCTTGACCAACATGCTCATACTTTGCATCATCTTGAAAGCTTGCTAACAATCTCCCTTGATAGACTTGATATCTTTGAAGGAAGATCTTGTATATCAGAGTTTGTGCGGAAGTCTTTGTCTTTAATTCTTGAGCTTTCATGATTCTTGAATCTTGATGCTTATAGAATGTCTTTGTAGTTGACATGAGCATGTGTAATGATATCCGACTTCAGCTGGAATGAGAGCATCATCCATCTCCATCTTTATGTATCCTGAAATAAAACACAGTTAGCAATAAAGCGGGTGGAACGGATATGGGCTTTGTCATTCGTCCGATTTGGTTATATTAACCTCTGTTTCGAGGGACCTTTTACAGTATAAAATACTGTATCCTGTGATCAGGTAGATTCAAAGACTCTTACAGTTCCAGCTCAAGTGGTAGGATCTTCTAACTTAGATGTATTAGATTTACCATGCTTGCATGTTCTCATTACCGGAACGTCTCAAAGCAGACAACACGGTATGAGTGATCAGATAGTTACTAATTTCTGATGAAGCCGTCCAATTCATTTCCTGGAACAAGTTTGATTCACATTGATCCACCATCGTTTCCTTTCCAGTTGACACAATTTGATTCATATAGAATCGCGCAAGTCAAACCTACCAAGAGCTTGTTTGATGCTAGGTCAAGCAGGATTTTCCATCTTCATTGTGAGTACAATTAAGTACACTCGGATGTCTGCAAAATCACAAGGATAAGCTAGGAACTCTTGTTAACATCGTTTGTGAAACTAATGATGATCAACAAGTAATTTTCATAAAGTGTCCCAGATGAGATTTAATTATAGATTCTCTTGGCTCTAGACCTCGATTAGTGCGTTTTTGATTTTAGTAATCGGAAGGCTGAGCAGACTGCCACCTATTTCTATATTTACTAACTCGTAGAGAGAAAGTCAATAGAAGTACGTGTGTATCTCCGTGACAAATGAGAACAAGTTTCTTTGAGAGAAACCCGAATGGCTGGGAAAGGTTGTCATTGCAACACTGTCCCATGAATGTCGTCCTTCAAATGTCCAGCAATCACATTGTGATTCTGACAGCATAATGTAATTGACCCGTTTTCTGCCTAAGTTGTGTGGAGGCTTCTTTCTGTAGACCCTTTATCCAGACATGTTCTTTAAATTCTTTCAACCCTTCAATGCTTACCAAGACATCATAACTAATACCTTGTTGGATTTGTTCCAGTGGATTAGCTCAATCTTAGTCGTCTTCTTCCCTGTACACATATCATCTCCAATCATACCTAAGGACTGCTATTCTAACTATGGAGTGTCCTGGTAGATCCCCCGTTTTCTGTTGGGATCACGAGAACAAAACCTAACCTTACCACCTAATGTCCTTCAAATCGTCATGAAATAAGATGTTGTAGGTAATAGATCGAACCAAGAAACCTTTTCCAATAGCACTTTGAGTCTTTTAGGATCACATTTTTAAATTACATTTCTCCCCTTACTGTTAAATTCTATAGTCACTCAGATTTTGAAATACTGAGTGAAATTAAAATTTGTCTTGAAAAGGCCATAGGGGAAAAATGTTGGAAGCTTAGCATGAATGATTTGAACTGTGTCATCTATCTTGCTCTCCCTCAATTGTACATATTTTTACATAACCAATAAAAATGATACCAAGTTGTAAAATCGATATAAAATTGAGGTTGAACACTTAGTCATCTTATAACTATCATTCTATTGAATTGTCATTATTATCTTATTGTTATTAAGAGACTTTTTGGGAATGGTTTGAATACATAAGATTGGTCCTTGATATGATGTAAATCCAAACTCATTAAATGTATGTGTTTCGAAAACACCCCTGAAAGATGGATTGTTGAACACACAATTTCGAAAGATTATGAATTGTCATTGAGAAATTCTTGAAAAAATTGTGTTCAACATTTTGAAAAACATCATGTTAGAAGACTTCTCTTCCAACTCTAAGGGTAAGCGCACTTATGCGTACACTATCCTTTTTCTTGAGCTTAAAACTTTGAATGTCTTGTAATAACAGCTCAAGACCGAGAAACGTTGAATTTCTCATTTTTAGGATAAGATATCTTTTTAGATAAACTTTCCTTTCTTGAAGTCGGGATTTACGTACAGATAATTGTACATAAGCCTTAAGAAAACTTAGGAAATGACATGTTTTGAAAGCATTTGAAACTCTGTTCGAAATTCATATTACCAACGCCCGTAGTCGATATTAATCAACATTTCTAGGGACTAAAATGTTATTCGATCCAAGAGACATGTCCGAGAAGAGATATTTTTTGAAACATTTTCGATTTTTTTTGATTTTGTATTTTTCTTTTTTGAAATTTTATCTTTTTGTATTTTTCTTTTTGAAATTTTATATACCACTTGCAGTGATCAAGAAGGCTTGATAAAACGATGTGAAAGAAAGAACATCCAAAGCGACTTGAAAAGTAGGTTCCTTGGGCTTGAATGTGGTGCTCAATATGTAATTGCTGTTACCAATCCTCAGACGTTATTTACATGGAATAAGAGCATCGTCAAGGGCTTGTTGCTATTCTTTTGTGATACTCATGATTCTACTAAGAAAGAATCAATATAGTTTATATATAAACAAGTTTATATAAGACACTATAGAGACCTTTTTAGGATATGGCACTTAAGGCATGCAACACATTTAGAGAGCTAATCATGGAAAGAGTGAACTTAATTTGGTTTAGTTGATTTAACCCAACTTTAACTTGATTAGATTCCAAAGATAACCAATTTTAAATTTGCTACCTAACACAAGTTTTAAGACACCTCTTGATTAGAGTCTAAGTATTTCTTAATAATTAGCCTTTTGTTTCCTTTAAGTATGATTGAATCTGTTTGATTAAGTGTAAACTGCGAATTTGGTCATAATTGAAAGCTACGAATTCGGTTACAAAAGAAAAACTGCAAATTCGGTCACTAAGGCTCACTGCGAATTCGGACACTTCATTAAACTGCGAATTCGGTCACTTAAGGCAAATTGCGAATTCGGTCACTACATTAAAATGCGAATTCGGTCACTAAGGTAAACTGCAAATTCAGTCACTAAGGTAAATTACGAATTTGGTCTCTTAAGGCAAACTGCGTATTCAGTTTGAACTAACACTTGTGAATTCGGTTTGAACTAACACCTGCGAATTCGTTAATAATTGGAACTGCGAATTCGGTTAGAACTATTAATTATGAATTTCAATTCGAGTTATTCAAGTGTTTAGTCACTTCAAAATTCAATCATGTAGCATCATAGTATCAATAAGAACATCTCTTAGCAACTTATAGACATGGATTCATTAAACATAGTACAACCGAGCATATAAAACCAAACATTTATTATTACCCAAGAATCAAACACATCATATATGTATTTCAGAGCATAGATACATTCATTAACACATTTAACATTTATCCATTACAAAAACCACAATCTTTTTCAACTAAAGCTCAAAAAACGCATAAGTCGACACACAAAATCAATCAAATCCAATTCATAAGTTATTGTTATTTAAAACAGCTATACATGAAGCATTAGCACCTTAAGATGAACAAAACTCCTCAATCAATTTTAGTTTTTATTCATTTTCAATTTTATTAAGAACCCTAATTTGATTTTAGAGTTTTTCTGTTGGTTACCCATAATCACTTCACTTCATTAAGATTAACAAGAAAATAAGCTAGGAGGTGAGAAGAATTTTTGAGAGAGAATGAGAGAAAATGGAAGGATTACTTGCAAAAGAAAAGTTACAAATGAACCAACACCCTCTCCATCCTTGGAGAGGGGTATTTATAGTTAGGACTAAAAGGCTTGCATGCCTTTAGTAATTCTACGGGCTAGGCTCGGGTTTATTTAGGCTTTCGCCCGATACACGTAACCGATTAGATTACAAATAAGAGCCCGTTAACCCGTCTAGCCTATTATAAGTTATATTAATTTAGTAATCGAGACCTAATATAATTATGAACGAACTTCCATTGTTCGACTCAATATTTTGAGGCTAACAATCTCCCCCGAAGTGAGTTCATTGTGACACTCCTTCGTGAGATCAATGAGATTGCTTTTGTCGTTAAGCTCTTGTGATCTTTGTCTCTGTCTACGTTGTAGGCTTGTTCCTTCATGCTTTGTGATCTTTGATCTTGAGCCTTTGTCATTGTCTTTAGACTTTGTCTTTTTCGTCCGAGATCTTTAAATCTTTATCCTTCCGTCTTGATCGTCTTTGCCACCTTACGATCTTGTGTCTTGACCAACATGCTCATACTTTGCATCATCTTGAAAGCTTGCTAACAATCTCCCTTGATAGACTTGATATCTTTGAAGGAAGATCTTGTATATCAGAGTTTGTGCGGAAGTCTTTGTCTTTAATTCTTGAGCTTTCATGATTCTTGAATCTTGATGCTTATAGAATGTCTTTGTAGTTTGAGCATGAGCATGTGGTAATGAATCCGACTTCAGCTGGAATGAGGCATCACCATCTCCATCTTTATGTATCCTGAAATAAAACAGTTAGCAATAAAGCGGGTGGACGAATATGGCTTTGTCATTCGTCCGGATTTGGTTAGATTAACCTCCGGTTCCGTAGGACCGTTTTACAGTATAAATACTGTACCTGTGATCAGGTAGATTCAAAGAATCTCCTTGACAGGGTTTCCAGCTCAAAGCGTAGGATCTTCTAACACAGATGTATTAGATTTGCCATGCTTGCTAGTTCTCATTACCGGAACGTCTCAAAGCAGACAACACGGTAAGAGTGAATCAGATAGTTACTATCTTTCTGATTAAGCCGTCAATTCATTTCCTGGAACAAGTTTGATTCACATTGAATCGCACCATCGTTTCTTTCCAGTTGACACAAGTTTGATTCATATAGAATCTCGCAAGTCACCTACCGCAGTGCTGTTTGATGATGACACTGGAAGGATTTCCATTCGTCATTGTGAATACTAAAGAGTATCACTCTGAATGTTCTGGCAGAATCACAAGGATAATGCGTAGGACTCTTGTTAACAACTTGTGAACTTAAAATGATGTTCATCAAGTGTTTCGTCATGGAATGGTGACGTGTTCTAATGAGATTTATTTATGAGAATATTCTTGGCTTAGACTCGTTTAGTTGCGTTTTTGTTTTAGTTATCGAAGGTTGGAGCAGACTGCCCCTATTCATTATTAACTAACGCGTAGTAGAGAAAGTCAATACAAGTCGTGTGTCTCTCTGTGACATAATGATGACTAGGTTTATTTTGAGAGAAACCCGAATGGCTCGGGAAAGGGTTTTTTGTGCATTGCATCACCTGGGTGTCCATGATGTCGTCCTTTCATGTCAGCAATCTACATTGTGTTTCTGACAGGGCGTAATGTATCGATCCTCGGTTTCTGCCTAAAAGTTGTGTGGAGGGCTTCATTCTTTTTCACCTTTATCCATACATTTCTTTTTAATTCTTCAACCCCTTCATTGCTTACCATACGTCTTTATAAAACCTTGTTGTGATTTGTTCGTAGTGGTTAGCCTCCAATCTTAGTCGGCATTCTTCCCTTATTACACTTATGCATCTCCAATCTTACTCATGACTGTTTTTTCTAAATATGGTGTATCCTTGGGTAGATCCCTTCGGTTCTTGGTTGGCATCATTAGGACAAATCCTAACCTTACCAACCTTATGGTCTTCAGAATCGTCGTGATATACAGATGTTGGTACGGGGTATGCGATCGAACCATATGGAATACGTTTCCGAATAGCACTTTGAGTCTTTTATATCACATTTTAATTACATTTCTCCCCTTATTTTAAATTCTAAGTCACTTAGTTTTTGAAATACTGTGTGATTAAAATTTGTCTTGAAAAGGCCATGGGGGGAAAATGTTGAAGCTTAGCATGAATTATTTGGAACTGTTTCATCTTGCTCCCCCTCAATTTTACATATGTTTGACACCAATAAAAATGATACCAAGTTGTAAAATCGATATAAAGATGAGGTTGAACACTTAGTCGTCTTATAACTATCATTCTATTGAATTGTCATTATTATCTTGTTATTAAGAGACTTTTTGGGAATGGTTTGAATACATAAGATATGGTCGTGAGATGATGTATCAAACTCATTGAACTTTGTTTTTACGAAAAACTTACCCTTGAAAGTTGGAAGCGTTGAACACACAATTTTGTAAGATTATGAATTGTCAGTGAGAAATTCTTGAAAATTGTGTTCAACATTTTGAAACAATATATGTAGAATTCTTTCTCTTCCAACTCTAAGGGTAAGCGCACTTATGCGTACACTATCCCTTTTTCTTGAGCTTAAAACTTTGAATGTCTGGTAAGAACAGCTCAAGACCGAGAAACGTTGAATTTCTCGTTGTTAGGATAAGTTATCTTTATAGATAAACTTTCCTTTATTTGAAGTTCGGGTTACGTACTGATATTTGCACATAAGCCATTAAGAAAACTTAGAAATGACATGTTTTGAAAGCATTTGAAACTCCTGTTCGAACTTCATTTACACGCCCGTGTCGATATTAATCAACATTTCTAGGTACGTAAATGTTATCGATTCCAAGAGACATGTCGAGAAGAATATTTTTTGAAACATTTTCTGATTTTTTGATTTTGTATTTTCTTTTTGAAATTTTATATTTTTGTATTTGTTTTTATATGAATATTTACATGTTGACCTCAGCATTGTTATGTGATGGTGAAATAGTAATTCCAACTCTTGTCGTGATGTAGCTGTCTTGTCTGCTGGAGGAACAACTTTTGGAACCAGCTTTGAACGTGACAGTTCATTGTTGTGGTCGTGAATTCCGAGTTCTGAACTGTTATGATCAGAAGTCATTTGTCGTGGAGGAGCGAGGCCTGAACTGTTTGTGCAATATCATCGTCATTGCTTATGCATCAGATGAAAATTCCTTGAAGCCCTGGTTTCTCAGATATCAGTCTTTTCAGCAACCAAACTCTGAGTCCTTCCTTTTTAGGATTGAAAGATGTACCTGCACTTAAGTTAAGAGTACCTGCACTGACATCAAGAGTTTGTTCGCATTCATATTGGTTAGTGATATCCTCATTTGAACCATTTTGGGGTTTCAATAACTGTAAACTTGTTGGTTGTTGTGGAAGTGAATAATACTATTCCAGTTGGGAAACCCACCTAAGACCAACTGTATTGAAAATTTTAACACGTCGGTTTCCACCTAAGACAAGTTCTATGAGTCATTATTTTCTCATGCACAACGGAAGTCTTTTTGCATTGAAGAATTGTGTCTTTTTTGGATTGTCTTTCTGGTTTCTTAGCAATACTTGTATTGCCTCTACGGGTTTGTATCTTGTTGTTGTCTTTATGGAGATGGAAACCTTAGCACGTGAGTTGAACTTCATTCGGGTATTTTTGTCTACACAAGGAATCTTGTTGGCGATTAAAGACACATTTATTGACATGTGTGCAAACAAATGTTTAGGTCGGAAAATACTTCTAGAATTCATAGAGTGTTCTGCTATGGGCCACACGTACTTTGTCGTGGACATATCTACTCTTGGATGCAGGCAATTCCTAGACTTTTGGTATTGATCCTAGGTTTTGGTTTGCTACCATTTGCTGTGCTTTGTGATCTAGCAGAAGGCATCACACTAGGTTCTGAATTCCTACTGCTTTCTTGTGTCTTTTTCTTAGCTTTACTATTGGTAGTGATTATGATACCATGTTCATGTGAGCGATACATAGTTGAGCCCAAGGTGCAATCATGTGATGAGGATTTTGAAAACAGCTGATTCTTTTCGTAGGCAAATTCTGTGTAGTTGATCTGGTTTTGACAAATCGTTATTGACATCAAATTGGGAGGACAAACCGTTTTTGCTTTGAAAGATAGGTCTGTTCTAGACTTAAACGCAGTCGGTTGTCTAACAACTGTGATTGGTTTCTACGTGTTGTAAAGAGGTTTCCTGAGGATTGGTCGATTTTGCAAACTTAGTATTAACAACTATTTCCTTTGTTAAGTTCATTAAATCATTTTTTGAATGCTGCAATTGCAAACCCTTTTTCCTGAAGTTGAGCTTTTTGAATTTATCATTATTGCAATCAAATGAACGGTGTGTGTTCCTATGTTCTTAGCTCTATTGTCTTGATAGGAATCTAACATGTCTTTGTAATGCCTTTTCAAAGTCTCATTTTTCTTAAGTAATTTAGCCATTTTATGTTCCAATTCAATGTTTATTGTTTCAATTACATCTATGTCATGTTTAACCTTGGCTTCATTACTTTTTACTTTCAAAAATTAACCATGTTGCCCTTCTTTTAAAGCTTGATTTTGATATTTAAGTTCAAGATTAACACAATGTGCTTCCATTCTTAAAAAATCTTTTTGAAATTGGGCAACGGTCTTTTTGAGACAAATATTTTCAGATTTGAGAGATTGATTTGAGAGTTCAGTTGTATGGTTATCAGTTAATTTAGCAGGCAAAGGACATGTGTTGGACGTTGATTCAACTTTTTGGTCACCTTTACTCATTATTGAAATTCAGGTTGCTCAGTATGCTGTTATCCAGTAGCCAAAGTTATTGATTTCAGAGTTTGTTTTGTACCTCAACTTGGCTCTTCATAATATATGGTTGTATTGCTCATTCCATGATCTGCTGCATGTATCCTGCTCTTTTGATTCTGTCCCAATGCTTTCTGTGTTAACCAAACTAGCATCCACTGCTTTTCCCGTATCAATCTTTCCCTCTGTTGTCTGAATCTGTTCTGTCATTCTCCCAACTGTCATACTCTCGTTTATGCTGTGCTCTTTCATCAATCGACTTCTTAACAGATTCCATGTGTTGGATCAATGTGTCACGGAATTCTGTAATCGCGAGTTGAGTGTATTGTAGAAATTTGTTGCGTGTCATGTCAACATTTTCCATTTTTTTTTCATCAAATAAAAATCAGTGACTTGATGAACATTTTGAAACTGTGTCCGAGTACTTATAAGAGAGCTGTGGATCCTAATTCTTGAAAATTCTTCTTTGTCAAGTTCCTTTTCTAACTTGATCCATGTTCGAGGACATTGATGCACTATAAACATTTAAACATCTTGGACCAAAGAGTGTTGCAAATGCACGTTTGAATCCAGACTCGATTCGAGTTCCTTTTAAGTTGTCGTGTTTTTTTTACTTGATTTTGTGATGATGCTTGAGGTTGTAATGAAGTTTTGAAAGATACCATGCTACTTCTTTTTTTGCTTTTGTCTTTGAAATGGCATTCCAATGCTTTAACTTCTTGATCTGTGCATTTTGAATCTGCAACTTTTTTAATCCCAACCTTTTTGATTCGTTTCGTGCCTTGATTGTTTGTTTTGAGCATATTATCTTCAATGTATCATAGTTTTTGAGTTTATTTCTTTGAAGAGTTGAGGTTTCCATGCTAGTATATGCGCGGAAGTCCTTTTGCCATTACATACCATCTAAACTTGAGGCTTTCATTATGCTCGGAGCTGAAAATTTTCTCAAACTTGTGTCTATGAGCCTCTAAAGGCATTCCTGGCAGTTGGACTCAAGATAGTTTCTTTGGGTAAGTTGTTGTTCCAGTGTATCCATGTTCTGGATGAGAACGTTTTGTGAATGTATTAACATCTTCACAAAAATATGGACTAATTGCCACGTTCAAATTCACTTGTATGTGATGCTGGTTCAAGTATCCGTGTAAAATGTGATTTAAGTGCAACTAAGTCCTTTATTTAGGCAACACCTTTTCAACTATCTTTTCTTGTTTTATGCATTTTTTGCATGTCCTTGTTTCATCTGATTACGGAACACGAAGATAAAGTATCTTTCGTTACCATTTTACCTGTGAATGTGAAGTGAAAAATTATTTGTAGGATCTCTAAGAGGTGTAAAGTGGATTGTTGTTGTGTGGAAAACTATTTTACGGGATTTTTAAAGACTTGACTAAACCGATAAAATACATGAGTATTTCGCGGGATTTTACTAAATCAAGAAAACACCGTGAAAATAGAATTGTTGTTGAAATCGTTGTTGTAGTTGAAGAACTTGAACTTTTGTTAAGATATGTGTGCCTTAAAAACGATGAACGATGCACAATCGTTGATACTTTTGGAGGACTGTTGTTGTAAATATTAACCAATAGAGGATACATCCGGTGTAATGCAGTTGTAACGTGAGGGAAATTAAACCAAACAAAAGACTAAGGTGAATTTGGTTTAGAGTCCAGGGGCTGAATGTGACAAAATTATTTAAGTTTAATTTAATAGAATCATTTCCCTCCATGTTTCACGTTCTTCTTACATTTTGAAACATATAAAGAATGTATGTATTGATAAATTGTGATATTCGAACTCGATCGGTTATCGTCGGTTGAAAGCGAACATACCACGTTTGATCGATAAGATGACACGAGCACGATGATATATGTCGTAAGTCCCGATCGTTTAACGTCACTTGAAAACGAAAAAAACCGAAAATTTGTTTAAAAAAACGTTAGATTTTGTGTTCCAACTAGTTCGGCCATCAAGAAGATGAATCCGTTGGCTTTTAAGCTTTAATCGTTTCGGCTTTTAGCTTTACACGTTCGGCTTCAAATAGAATGTTACTCTGTTCGGTTCTTCTTAAAGTCACTTCGATATTTTTAGGTTCTATGATAACACTTGGATTCGTTCGGTGTTTTTGTAGTAACTCGTTCGGTTCTTTTTGAAGTCACTCGATCGGTTATTACGTTTTCCACTCGTTCGATGATCAAGTGTGTCACTTCGTTCGGTCCTTGAGATTTTTACTCGTTCGGTCCTTGAGTTTTGTCACTCGTTCGGTCCTCTTTGAGATGTTGCTCGTTCGGTGCAACTTAAAAAGTTACTCGTTCGGCTCTAAGAAAATACACTCGTTCGGTGCACACTAGTTGAGAACTCGTTCGGCTCTACAAAAGATTATACTCGTTCGATCCTTTCTAGCGTTAACTCGTTTGGCTCTTATACAAATGATACTAGATCGGTCGTCTTTCTTTCTTACCCAACTTGATATAGATGAGTTAAAGAAGAAACACAAGCCAAAAAAAATAGAAAAGTAAGAAAGACACAAATGAAATGAAAAAGAAAAAAAACGTTTTCTGAGAATGAGCAGTAGGCCCAACAAAATTTATGATTATGAAAAAAAAACAAACTAAAAACAAAAGAAAAAAACTCAACTTTTCGTTTACTAGGAATTGTAAATAAGATTTTGAAACAAGCTAAACACGTTTCGGAAACGACATATGAACCAAAAAAGTTGTATTCAAAAAACTTTGTTAAAGCCGACTCATTTAAATCCACTAAACCAACCCGGGGCGGAGTTGATACCAAATGTCGGAACCCAATATCACTTTCACTTCATTATTGAAACAAGAAATATAAGATGAGAAGATATGAAAGAAATTTAGAGAGAAGTTAGAGAGAGAAATGTAGAGAGAAAAAAAGAGTTGGTTGAATTCAAGCAAATGTGAAAAATACAAATGAGAATCAACACCATTTTCCATAGAGGAAAATGGTATATATACCCTACACAACTACATGGTTCGTGTGGGACTTTTACTTGGGCCGGGCTAGGGATTGACTTGGGCTTTTGCCCGATACCCAATTCTTACAATATTAGCTTACATTACGAGCCCTGTTTACCCTTCTAGCCTATTACAAAGTTTAATTTATTAAGCTGACGAGACCTACTTATAATGAACGAACTCCATTGTTGCCTCAATATTTTGAGGCTACCATGCACATTTCCCAGATAAAGAACGGACCAGGACTGGTTGAAGCCTATTACGAGGAAGACAGACCAGCAAACTCCAGAACTAAACTGGTTCATTCCTCCAAATGAAGTTACTTGAAAACTGAGAATAATTGGGCTAATGCAACCTGCCTGCTCGTATCAAGATCTAGTATGATTACAAAGCTACTACGACAGACTGGCGATATGAGTTCATTCATTATTGGTTATACAAAATGGAATATGAAAGAAGAAACTGAGCAAAGCAGACTTAAAAGGCCCAGCTTTCAAGGTATTGTTTAACCATTTCACGACAACAACATTTCTTCTTTCAATTTCTCGATGGAAGAGGAGTCATTGATGCTTACCCGATCATGTTGATTTGGTTTAAATCCCTGAAATGTCATTAAATCGTGCCTGACGTGAGCAACCCATTGCCTCTCGAAGGTCTAAAAGGTCACGGTAACTATTCAATCCTAATTCTTCTTCAATAAGGATCTGGATTACCTTGTATCAGGCAGCAAAGAAAGGAGAAGTGCTCTGTCTATATCCAAGCTAAAGGCAACCAACTATCTAGATTTTGGGCTTGAAGAACTAGTACCGTCACCATGAATTGAGAGTGAACATGATTATGATATTAGTGCTGCTTATGGTATCTCCTACTGGTGGTTTAAGCGCAAAGAATTCTACATCATAAGACACAGTGCCCCTTTGATCGCAGTAAAGTCAGATCCTATATGCTGATTCTCAGTGTAGTCAGTCTCAAGACTTTTGAAAGATACGGGTATACCTTCTTAAAAGAGATTGTTCTTCGCAGAGCTGACTACAAGGAATACAAGATCTCAGAAGCTGACTTCAAAAATCTGCATCCTAATGATTTTGAAGACCTGTACCTACTTCATCTCCAAGGTCATCTCAATCATTTATCTCGTGCCAACAAAGTTCATCTCTTTGACGCAGTCAACCTGTGGATAAGAAACATCGTCATCAGAAAACGTGTAGAAGATCTGCAGCTCAGGATTGAAAGTTATCAAACGAAACTCAATCTCACTCAACCAGATTAAGATGCATCTGAATTTTATTTCAAAACTTGATTACTCATAGTCAAGCAAGCGAGGCGGTAATCTACAGAGACATAAATGATCAGAAGAAGATGATGCGAGAGACTGAGGTACACAAGTTTAGTGATGGCATGTTGAATAGGATTCTGGATAAGCTGGATCACATGGTTAAAGACTTCAAGCTGTTTAAGTTCAATCCGGGCATAGAAACAAGATCTGGTCTGAAGTTGATAGAAGGAGGAGTAAGGAGTTTATGGAGGTGATCGAGAGAAGACTCAAGATTAGGAGAATATTCAGAAGTCTCGAAAGCTTTGTTGGTGGAAGGTTAAGAGATGTTGACTACAGACTTATTCAGAGAACTGAATGATTTCATCATTCCATTACTCAGGTCAATATCATCTTATGTTGCATAATATATCTTGTACATTATTATAAATATGTAGTGTATCTTTAGGTGTTCAGTGACAAGTATAAAGTTTTTCAAGAGTTTTTTTGTTAAACTCAAAATCCTTCAAAATTTTTATACTCGTCACTCACACGTACCCTCATAGATTCAGGGGGGCATTAAATGTTCCCCATTAGGTTGTGAATATATCAGCACATTTTTCTCCCCAGTTTTCTAACATATTTGAAATCAATTGATACAAAATATCAAAGGGGTTTGAAGTTTTTGATAAGGGTGATGAAAATGTGATTTAAAATATGAAAAGATTAAAGAAATGTGACTTTTGGGGACTCATATGCTATACTCCATTTCTTCCTTGTTGCTTAACCCATTTTGTTTAATCGTTGCACTGTTAGAGGGGGTGAGCATTTCTAAACATTCAAAAACAATCGAGGTACTAAAAGCTTTGATATTTGTATCACAAGTACCTGATTGAGTTTTTCTAAATTTGTTTTTATGGCAAGGTAAACTGTACCAAAAAGACCGACCATGTATTTAATTTTTATCGGAGTTATTAAGGTTGGTAAGGTTAGGTATTAGTTCCTATGATCCAGCCAGAACCAGACGGGATTTCTACCCAGGAACAATTCCACTAGTTAGTTTCGTAAGAAGTCCTTAGGTATGACATAAAAAAGGAGTAAAAGTGAGAATAAGGGAATAGTGCCGACTGAGATGGAGCTAGTCTGGAACAAACCCAACAAAGTGTAACACCCCGTAAATTTCCAATTTATATTTTAGCCATTTTCGTTTGATAATTTGAATTTTTAAAGTTTTGTTTAATTTTTACGTTTAACCGAGAAGTAGTTCCGTTATTATTTAAGATTTATTGCCAAAAAGTGATCCGTGTATCCAATCGTTGTAGTCTTTCATCAGTAGACGCGTTTTTACGTTTTTAATTGATATTTAAAATTTCATAATTTTCGATGTGACTACCGTTTATTTTTTTTTTTTTATTTGTCATTTTTGTTAGTTGCGTGATGCGTTCTTTACTTGATCAATTTATGCATGCATGAAGCTATGGAAATTAAATCAAACATGAAGCACTAACTCTTAGATGGTGAAGACCACATTTGGTCCCCCCTTGGCTCATTCTAATCGAATACACACGCATACATGTCTAGGATACCATTTTTGAATTCATAAACATGAGACAACATTCACATATAGTTAGAACAAGGACATGTACTCACCTAAGTTTGTTTGGGTGATCAAATTGGAACCCCCTTGTGCTTGCTCCCCACTTTGTTTCGTTGCATACACACTCCACACACAATCTTGCGATTTGTTTTTTTGCTTAATTGTAAGCTATTGCTCTCATTATAAACCAAAGGGCATGTTTCATTTGTTATTCATTCACTTCACAAAGAAAAACACACACATCCTTTGTTTTTCCCTCTCCAAACCGTCGCCTACATACATACATACATACATACTCTTAAACTATTTTTCATACATTTGATCAAAAACCATCGAAGACCTTGAAGTTTTATTGATAGTATTGATATTCGGGTAGTAAAAACATAACATTTGGGTTGTTTTAGTTGGTTCATACTTCCTATATAACTTCAATATTGTAGTCATAATATCTTTATAAACTGGTAATGTTGAGGGTTATCTTGATGCATAAAACATTGTTGTACAATCGTTTTTGTAAATATAATAGATTTTAAATACAACGTATACCATATAAGTTATTACTTATGGGTCGAATAATTTATTGATTACTAAGTATAAAGTATTCATAGTTTTGTGATCGTGGTTGTTGCGTGTATTATAAAATAGTTACTTTTTAGTTATTTGTTTTCGGCGCCTTATATAATAAGCTTATGGAATGCTTATTTTGAACTTTTCGGTACTTATTTGTTATATCTTAGGTATAGTACGTCCCTTATCTATTAAACTGAATGAAATGCTTTGTTTTGTGCTTATTTCATGCAACACTTCTTTTTATTGTGCTTATTTCTAGCTTATTTTTGGAATGACAAAGCATTAAGCTTGTTTGGCTTAACAAATAAGCCCTATTAAGACTTAATGGACTTTTTAAAGCCACGTCTTATACAAAAGCTTATGAACTACGAGCTTATTTTTAAGCTTATGGTTCGGCTTATTTTATTATGGCTTATTATGAGCTTGTGATAGCTTATTGATAAACCTAGAATTCATTTAGTACCTTTTAGGGCTTATAGGGTCTTATCTAAATGAGACTAAGATGGTTAACTAATATAGTCGTACCAACCCACATAATGGCCCAAAACCGTAGCTTAATAGCTCACGGTGGACTTTTGGGGTAAAAACTTAACTTATTGGAGAGCTTATTGATAACTTATGTCAAGTTGAGTGTTTATTTGCGTAATAGTTTGCTTAATTAGAACTTTAAAGTTTTAGATCATCTAATTAAGCTTTATTGGCCTAAATAGTCCGATTAAGGATTTTAATGACTCGTTGGATTTGTTAAAAAAATGGAAAGTGATCATTATAAAGTTTGTAAATCTTAACTCGATAAATTGAAAGTGAATTAACCGTGGATTTTTATAAAAGTCACGAAATTGGGAAATGAATAGTGTGTAAACGAGCAAGTCATGCCAAAATATAACTTTTGTTAAAAATCTTTTATATTAGAAAAATACTAGAAAAACGAGGAATTTTATAAATGTCTTGACTAATTACTCTGGGGATGGGTATAGTGGTTACGATAATGCAACAACATTAAGTTTTTTGTATATGTAAACAATAATTTTATATTATATTATATATTAATCTAATTATATTTTCTATACATTTAATTATAATATAAGAACTCTTTCACAAAACTCGGATCCTCTAATGTTTTTACCATTAACAACCGTTTTCCAAATTAATTAATAAACGTTCATGAATTCATTCACACTTCGTTTTCTTTTCGAGTCTAAAAGAAAACCCATCATTCCTTTTAGGGCGTAACCAGGTGTACCACCGTTCGTTCCGAGTGATCATACTTTTTGACGTATACTCTTACCCTACTATTCTAAGGTGAGTTCATAGCCCCACTTTTACTTGTTTTGATTAAATGTTTTATAACTTGGGGTGAGAAACATTGCTTGCTTTTAAAACTGGACACAAGTATTATACGTAAGAAATTCCTCGTTTACGTGTTTCCTAAGTAGCGTTTAGACCAAATATTTGCCCGAATTTAATGTACTGTTAATCACCTCTTAACGACTAGTCTGGATTAGTTGAGCGCGAGGTGTAATAGTTCTTTTGGACCTATTATCCCCCTATCCGGGTAAGAAGCACTTACTAGTTCGAGTTTGCCAAGAACTAACGGATATATGTCATGTCGAAACTAGTTAGGTGGTTTTTGGTCAGACACCCGAAGGGCAAGCCTTATATAGCAGTGTACATGCTATCTTTTAGTATTAGCTTCAGTGTCATGAGCTTAGTACAACGTAAATGCCTCTTTATGCGAAGTTGTATCTCCTATAACTGTCGCATACATTTTGATAATCTTGTGGTCCACATTAATTATGTTTGAACTAAACCTATGAATTCACCAAGTTTATGTTGACGTTTTAAGCATGTTTTTCTCAGGTGCCTAGCATGGATGTCGTTGCTTGACTTATGTAAAGTCTATTTTCCCGGACCGGTTTACCAGAAATTTATCTATGTCTTTAAATACCATTGTCAAACTTATTTAAGCTTTCGCATTTTAACTCTTGAATCTTTTAAATTTGATCGATGTAAACTTATTAATATCTTAAATTTATGCAACGGTGTTTATTTTAAAACGTACCCATAGAGGTGGTTCTTTATGCTTTGTACTTGAGATATTCAGTGACGTCATGCCCCCGTACGCTTAATCGGATGGGACCCTATTTTGGGGTGTGACAGATTGGTATCAAGAGCCAAGGTTATAGAGAACCAGGTAGTATAACTAGGTCTGGTTTATAACCAATATGTGATCCTATGTGATTATATGTGCCTTACGTGATTTTACATATACGTAATATGTATATGTACTATGTAATTAAATACCAAGTATAACTAATACTACTATAATTATATTGCATTCTTTTCGTGGTACTGCATTCGATGGTTTATTCATTCATTCATTTACCCATTTGATCATTCTTTTCCCGCATCATGCATGGTTGGTATAAATGATATTTATATAAACTTTTGTTTGTGCAGATCATGCCTATCTCTGTTATCTCAGTTTCATCGGATTCGTCGGAGGAGAGTGTGAGGACATCTACTGGATGAGTTATCTTGTTTGGTACTATCCCTACCACTATTCCTGACACTACACCTTCCGTGATTCCACCTTCTACTCATATTGATACCGCATTGACACCCACATCACCCGACTATACACCCGCATCACTTGGTTATTCACCCGCATCTAATACGGAGTCTAATCCATCCGAGGATCCATCATCAGATCATATATCACCACTACCAGCTATTTCACCATTCTTATCGTCGACTAATGATTCTTCAAACAGTGACACACCTGATACACCACCATCACCCACCCATGGTACACCACTTACTGAGATGACCCTTTCTACTCAGAGTACACCTGTAGTATCTGGTGCACTTCAACGTCGAGTCATGATTCTTGCACCTGGGCAGCCTATTCCTCATGGTCGACCGTACCGCTACCATCTTAATGGGCCAGTACACATGATGACTGCTAGGAAGAGGGTTGGGCCATTACCTACTCATCGACTTGCTGTGAGACATTATGTTGACTACTCTTCTTCAAATCATTTTGCTTCGGATGATTCTTCGAGAGATTCATCATCGAGTTCATCATCAGAGACTTCATCGGATCCTTCTTCAGATGACCTATCTGATTCTTCATCTAGTCATTCATCTTCTGATCATTCATTACCAGCACTACCATTGAGTATAGTGCCGATCATTATATGTTCAATGGTATGGTACCGGCTTATTCCTTGTTCATACCCTCTGCTTCTATTTTTGATAGACCATCTCATGTGTCTTTTTTCCTCTTCTTCTGCGAGTACCTTATTTTTTCCCCGCAAGAGGAGTAGATCCCCCTAGCCTGACTTCGTTGTATGCGTTATCCCTTCCCTAACCTAAGCACATTGTTCTTCTGCGCGTGCCAGACGTTACCATCACCTAAGAGGATTTATAAGTCCTGATACGAAGGCGCTGGGATTTAGAGGGATAGATTCGGCAGAGGGGTACTAAGAAGCCGTCTAGTAAATAGAGGGGAGCGGTGGCGTATTTAGAGATGGATGATGAATGTAAAAAGGAGTGAGTTGGGATATGATAATTGACCATGAGATTCATGTAGAGATCGACGAAGTATCGCATATTATGCGGGTGGCTCTTCGAGTTTAGAGGTGAGTCGAGTTGATGTTAGAGTTGTAGTTGAGGCTGTTGATCGAGAGGAGATCAAGACGGGTGTGAGAGGCCGGATTGAGGTTAAAGTTGATAGAGTTACTCACCCAGTGATAGCTGATGATATCCCCGAGCCGGCTCAGGAGGAGGGAGCTATAGAGGTCACAATAATGAGACATTGGGAGATATGTGTTTTCAGAAGGATACAAGATCCACACTGAGGAGATCTGGTTCACCATGTTCAGAGCAATTGAGAGTGTCCACAAGGAGCAGGGATACCAAGATCGAGCGGCAGGGACAGCAGAGTGGCTGAAATGTTAGAGAGAAATAATAGCTGGAGCGGATACTAGGAGACTTAGTAACATGATTTAATGTTGCGTGACAGAGAGTATAGACCCGTCTCAGCATAGAGAGTGCGTAGTATAGGAGTGGAGATGGAGACAGACTCGGCGTTTCAGGATTTTATGATCGCATGGGATTGCTAGGCTTAAGGCTTGGTGCTGAATGGGAGGCAATTGGGCTAAGAACCGTTCATAGATTATAATTCCTTGAGTATCCTAGTGTTGGTACCACGTAGCATCCTAGATATCAGCTATTATAAAGGGATTGGAGGGTTCCAGTACCAATATTACGGAACGCATGA
Organism: Tanacetum coccineum; assembly: GCA_026074375.1. NCBI lineage: Eukaryota > Viridiplantae > Streptophyta > Magnoliopsida > Asterales > Asteraceae > Tanacetum > Tanacetum coccineum. Next base: position 15,523 of record BQNB010022270.1, on the reverse strand, counting down.
GATCGATAAACATAATATTGGATGATATGAAATCTAATGAGGTTCCAATTCACATTTTGAATTCTCGACTTTAATGATAAATATTTATCTTTATGCTATGTTGCGCCATTTATATTATTACTAAAATGGCATTAACAATGAAGTAATAAATGATCAATATTTCCGTACCAACGACTGCATAAACATTTAACCGACACCCCGGTTAACAATCTCGTACAACCGTCTTCGTTTGTAAAAGTATTTCTCATCCGTGTTTGTAATTGTTATGTTTTAGGACTAATGGCCTCAACAACTGATCGTGGAGCAATCTAAGGACAGCGCGAGAGAATGGAATTAACGAACAAATTGACCGCCGAATGGCATGAGTGACGTTGATGAGAGCTCGGGAAAAAAACAGCCGACTAGAAACAATTTAAACCCCTTATAGGGCGGTGTGGGGGTTGAACAGGAAGAAGAACAAGTGAGAATAGAGGGAAATGGAAGATAGGAGGGAAATAACCAGAGGAAATGGAAATGGAGGAAATAATGGAACATTGCGGACAAAATGAAATATAGGGAATAAATGTGACCACTAGATGACTATTGACACAGTAGTCCCACTGACATATTGTCTGCAACACTCAAGGAACCAGAGGTGTAGACGGAAAACAGCCAGCTCGATGAGAGCACGAAAGCAGATAAACCCTGAAGTAAGCCATAGCCCCCTATATGCATTACATGGGACGGAAGGAGACGTGTATAGCTAGAGTGAGAGGATGACCTCAGATATACCAGAGAAGCAAAGGTGAACCACCATTTAAGTATCTTTCTATAGAATGTACCGAATAGAGTATGTGACATGCACGCACGTGGAACAGTGCACAAACTTGGAGGAACTCCCATCAAGATACACACCTAGGGTATTGAGCCGCATGTGCCATGAGCGGACATAACAATGGACTGTTTTCATGCCAGCGGGTGATACTGTCTAAAGAAAACTATGAAATAGAAAAAGAGAACATCGATTGTGGAACCTTGGCATGTGAAAGTGAAAAGACTTGACTGCAAAACCGAGAAGATGTTCAATGACATTTGTGAGTGGTAAAATATGTGTACAATAGCGAGGACCCACAAATGTCGCAGTCAAGAAGATGAGGCTCATTCTGTTGGCGGTTAAGCGCTTTCCAAACTAACAGTGCAAGACAATGTGTGCTGATCTGCTGTGTGATGAACCCACTAAACTACATCAAGATGCCAATATTCGATATTGCCGACCAACTGTGTTAATGGATCCAAAGAGCAGAAGACTAAACTATGAAGAGGAGTGAAAATAAGAAAAGGATGGAGAACAACACCCCGAAATAACAACGAAGGGCAGCACCCCAGTTAATCAGAGCGCACAGAAAGTTGGCGGCCTATAATGTTGGCAGGAGCTTACTACAAACCGGCTGAACAATGAGAACAAGGGGAGCGTTTTGGATACTTTTTCCCCACTACTGCAACAAGTGCCCGGTTGCCACCATGCCGGACCGTGTACTGTGAGATGAGGAAACGATAGAGAGATCGTCAAATGACATAGGGATTGTAAGGTCAGTGGTTACTCCAAACAGCCCCAGATAGCCCCAGTTATGGGGAATCAGTGCGGGGTGTAGTGTAGAGTGTATGAATTGTAATCAGTCCGAGAACAATTTAGGAAATGTCCTAAGTTGTAGGAATCCAGAAATGATGTAAACAAGACTGAAAACCTGACCTGAGGTGAACAACAGGTTCACAGCACAGGGCTTAGAGCAAATTGTAGAGGAGAGCAAACCTCAGATTCCAACATCGTCACGGGATACGTGCCCTTCTCAATGAAGCTATTATGCTTCTATGTTATTCGGATTCGGGGTGCCTGATAGGAGTTTTTTGTCGTCTACCTTTAGGTTGCCTTACTTGAGGGTTTGCACCTTCTACTTTAAGACGCGCGGATCGTTGGAGGGTGCCATAAGAACTTGGCCGTTGGAAGAATTTCAGAAATAAATGTTGTCCTTAGGCGGGCTGTGAGACGTTAGGAGTATAGAGGTCATAGTCGTTCGACATATGATCTAATGCCCGGAGAACTTGGGTAGGTTTTCGCCTTCATCATTGGGATATGGAATGGTTGGTCAAAGTACACACGCATTGATTGTAATTGTGACGAGAAGGTCGTCCGTATTTCACGGCCTTATGGGGATGAAGTGTTTGAAAATCCGAGGTGATGAATGTTCATGGCAAGAAGTAAGTTCGAAAGCTGAAAATCATAATCGTGTACGAAGACCCAGAATATATATAACAAAGGGATGTCAAGTTTATCTACGCTGAGCGCAAACAAGAAGACTGAGGACAAGGTCGGATATGAAGCTCCAATAGAGTCTATTGCCAGATTGTAACAAGAATAACCCCCGGAAGTCCATTTTCCAGAAGACTTCCTGGAACAACCCCCATCCTCAAAAAGTTTGAATTCAAATCGGCTTAGTCCCTGGTGGCAGTAACAGAGCTACAAGCCCCGTTAATCCAATTAGCACCAAGCCGCAATGCAAGAGTCATCGCACTTAGTTGCAAGTAACTTGTATTTTTCTGAAAAAGGGGTTTATAAGACCCAGATCCTTCACCCTCTGAGGAGCGCCGGTTGTTGTTTTGTCAAAAAGAAAGATGGATTCTTTTTCGGATACAAGGGACGAGTGAGGCAAACTCGAGGACGAGTTTATTTCAAGTGGGGGAGGATGATGCAGGGGCATTAGATCGCAATATCAACATGTCTACATATCTCAACTTTTAGTCAAAGTCAAAATATTTACTTTTTTCTATATTTATGTTTCTTGTTTGACAATAAAATTTGGTTTGTAAAGTATCAATTTCTAATCAATTATAAATTTAGGAAAATAAAAGTTAAATCAATCTTTATTTAGATTGATTTTAGTTTTTCTATAAATAGTGGGTCTTTTCTTTGTATTAAGATATGTTTTGAGTTTTGATAATAATAAAAACTTTTGCTTTGATATAGTTCTATCAATCCAATTGTTCTTTTAATTCGTATGTTGTTCGGCCGTTAAAGATCTGCATCATTGATGATGCAGGGGCATTGGATCGCAATATCAACATGTCTGCATATCTCAACTTTTAGTCAAAGTTAAAATATTTACTTTCCTTTTTTTATTTATGTTTCTTGTTTGACAATAAACTTTGGTTAAGAAAGTATCAATTTCTAATCAATTATAAATTTAGGAAAAGGAAATTCAAATCAATTTTTATTTAGATTGATTCTAGTTTTCTATAAATAGTGGGTCTTTCCTTTGTATTGAGATATGTTTTGAGTTTTGATAATAATAAAAGCTTTTGCTTTGATCGAGTTCTATCGATCCAATTGTTCTTTTAATTCGTATGTTGTTCGGCCATTAAAGATCCGCATCATTTGGTATTAGAGCTATGGTACTAATGGTCGAACGGAATTGTGGAGAGCATCTAATTCGTAGATTCGCCAGACGAGGCAACGAACCAGATCCACATGACGTAAAGATCGCAAGCCTGAAGCAACGGATTTAAGAACTCGAGTTCTCGCAGTTACAGCAGGACTCGCCGGCAGAAGAGACGGAAACTGAGTCTAACGTCTGGGATGATGGGTCAGATGACGTCAATCCTTTTGGCAGAGGAAACCCTTTGTTGATAAAGGAAACCGAATCAAAACCTATTATTTGGGATATAAGGGATGAGGAAGAGGAGTATCCTTTTGTTGACGAATATCTAAGTTTTAAAAAAGAACCTATCATGTTTGTGGAAGATGAATCGTGTCCTGTTTATGACACTGATAATGAAGAAGAAGAATCGATGCCAGTTTATGATACTGATATTGAAGATGTCATTAAGGAGGAAGAAGGATTTGTTAGGAAAGGAGGATTTGCTGGAGAAGAAGACAACATAGAAGGCGTTGTAGTTGTGGCTAATGATCTTTGTTCTTCAATGATCCAAATTATTTTAAGTGTTGATTTTGAGGAAGACATCAATACAAAATCACACGAGTTGATGTCGTTTGAAAAAAGTATTATTATCAAGGTTAGCCAAAGTTCATTCAAATTTCTGATTTGTAAAAAATATCAAGAATGGTATTTGAAAGCTCCACCTATGGTCGATAGTGAGGCAAACTTGAGGACGAGTTTTTTTCAAGTGGGGGAGGATGATGCAGGGGCATTGGATCGCAATATCAACATGTCTGCATATCTCAACTTTTAGTCAAAGTCAAAATATTTACTTTCATTTTTTATTTATGTTTCTTGTTTGACAATAAACTTTGGTTAGGAAAGTATCAATTTCTAATCAATTATAAATTTAGGAAAAGGAAAGTCAAATCAATCTTTATTTAGATTGATTCTAGTTTTCCTATAAATAGTGGGTCTTTTCTTTGTATTGAGATATGTTTTGAGTTTTGATAATAATAAAAGCTTTTGCTTTAATCGAGTTTTATCGGTCCAATTGTTCTTTTAATTTGTATGTTGTTCGGCCGTTAAAGATCAGCATCACATTCCAAAGACAGCATTTAGGACTCGCTATGGTCACTACGAGTTCCAAGTAATGTCGTTTGGCTTGACTAACGCACCGGCATTATTCATGGATTTGATGAATCGGGTGTGGAAACCGTACCTAGATAGATTCGTGATTGTATTCATCGATGATATTTTAATCTACTCCAAGAGCAAAAAGGAGCATGAAGGGTACCTTAAGTTAATTCTGAGGTAACTTAACCCAAAAAATTTGGGCCGGCCCAATTAGTTTTTTTTTTAAATTTGTTGCCACAAAATAGGGAGGAAAAAAATGTTACAAAAGTACCGACGCATTCAGATAAAAAATATCCGCGGTAATATTTCCGAATTGACTTAAACAGGCCCAAAAAATTTGGGCGGCCCAATTAGTTTTTTTTTTGTATTTTGTCGGCACAAAATAGGGAGGAAAAAAATGTTACAAAAGTACCGACGCATTCAGATAAAAAAAATACCCGCGGTAACATTTCCGAATTGACTATACTGAAAAAGTAAACCCGCACTATTAAATATGAGGGCCAAAAAAACCCAAAAAAATTTAGCCCAAAAATTTGGGCCGGCCCAATTAGTTTTTTGTTTTTTTTTTAAATTTGTTGGCACAAAATAGGGAGGAAAAAAATGTTACAATAAGCTACCGACGCATTCAGATAAAAAAATATCTGCGGTAACATTTCCATCTAATTCGTAGATTCGCCAGACGAGGCAACGAACCAGATCCACGTGACGTAAAGATCGCAAGCCTGAAGCAACGAATTTAAGAACTCGAGTTCCCGTAGTTACAGCAGGACTCGCTGGCAGAAGAGACGGAAACTAAGTCCAACGTCTGGGATGATAGGTCAGAGGACGTCAATCCTTTTGGCGGAGGAAACCCTTTGTTGACAAAGGAAACCGAATCAAAACCTATTATTTGGGATATAAGGGATGAGGATGAGGAGTATCCTTTTGTTAACGAATATCCAAGTTTTAAAAAAGAACCTATCATGTTTGTGGAAGATGAATCGTGTCCTGTTTATGACACTGATAATGAAGAAGAAGAATCGATGCCGGTTTATGATACTGATATTGAAGATGTCATTGAGGAGGAAGAAGGATTTGTTGGGAAAGGAGGATTTGCTGGAGAAGAAAACAACATAGAAGACGTTGTAGTTGTGGCTAATGAACTTTGTTCTTTAATGATCCAAATTATTTTTAAGTGTTGATTTTGAGGAAGACATCAATACAAAATCACACGAGTTGATGTTGTTTGAAAAAAGTATTATTATCAAGGTTAGCCAAAGTTCATTCAAATTTCTGATTTGTAAAAAATATCAAGAATGTTATTTGAAAGCTCCACCCATGGTTGATAAATTAGGTTTTAAGACGATCAAGGTTCAAGGTCGAGTCGTTATAAAGAAAGGGAATTTGATGCAGGGGATACAAATTTGGATACTACGAGTACAAGGGACGAGTAAGGCAAACTTGAGGACGAGTTTTTTTCAAGTGAGGGAGGATGATGGTGGATAACGATTCTTTACCGTCAACTTGTTCAGCTCTCGGTAGTCGATGCACATTCAAAACGATCCATCCTTCTTCTTGATAAATAAGATCGAAGCTCCCCAAGGCTGGGAACTGGGCCTTATAAAGCACCTTTGCGGATAGCTCCTTCGTTGGTCTGGCCAATTCTTTCATTTCGGATGTTCTCACAACTCTCCGGAGGAGCCTATCGATAAGGTGCCCGTGCTACAGGTGCAGCACAAGGTATCAAATCGATTTGGAATTCCACTTGTCGAGTCTGTGAAAGACCCGACAAGTCCTCAGGAAATACTTCAGGAAAATCTCAAACGATCGATACGTCCTCAAGTCGCTTCTTCTCCGACTTGTCTTCAGTCTCTTTTATAGTAACATGTGCCAAAAAGATAAGACATCCTTTTAGCATGTACTTCTGCGTTTTAGTGCACGAGATGATGTTCAAACGAGTCTCGTTTCCCTGGTCGCTTCCGTCAAAATGAACAATTAAGGGTTTCATTTCCCTCGGGTATACGAACGATTTTTGGCACAACATGATAGCTTGGTACTTTGCAAACATATCCATACCATTATGTGTCGAGTACTACCAAGTTTCGAGCATTAAGTCTATGTTGAATGGGAAATTTAACGAAAATTTATGTACACCTCGAATGATAGCGTTTAAACCCAATTATCTCCTCCCGTAGGCTAGTTCAACATCATTATAATGATCTAAGTTTAGATGGTTGATATCCAATTTCGGAGCTAAATGTAGTAGGACATTAAAGCTTCTATCAGCACCAGTTCAAATAGAAGAAGCATAGCGGTTGTTTCGAAGGAACGTGCCCGTAATGACGTTTGAGTCTGGGTTTGTCCCTGCATGGCCTACAATATACACTTTCGCTGGAGCATTGCCATTTCCACCTTGGTTACCGCGGTTGTTCTTTTTTAGCTTTGGACACTCCCTCTTGAAATGTCCCTGGGCTCTACATTAATAGCAAGTAGGTTTCTGACCTGCCCTAGTACCCCTCTGATTGTTACCAGTATTAGCATTTGCAGGACTCCTACAGTCATGGGCCAGATGGCCAACTCTGTTTCACTTGTGGCATTTGGGAGCACATAGACCGTCGTGGTGATAGTTGCATTTAGGACACAGAGGTTTAGATCCTCCGTAAGGTTTCTTTTCACCAGATCCTGCAGTGTAGGCTCTACCAGTGTTCTGCCTCTTGTTTTGTTGGTGTTGTTGTTGTTGTTGGTTATCATCTTGCTTTCTTTTGTTCTCTGTCTGACGTTCAGCAAAAGTGCGAACTTTATTGTCCATTAGCTCAGTTGCCATTTCAATTGCGTCTTGCATTGTCTTAGGCTTTGATGCTACTATACTTCCGTGGATTGTCAAGAAAACCATCGACATATCTCTCAATCTTATTTGACTCTTTAGGAAACATTCTAACACACAATAATGCCAGTTCCTGAAAATGTTAGTTGTAACCTATCACGTCTGTACCTTTTACCTTCAAATTCCATAACTCAACCTTGAGCTTCTTCATCTCGCCCCTCGGGCAGTACTTGTCAGTCATCTTCTTTTTCAGTTATGCCCAAGTCATTGCATACGCAACATCATGACCAACAGTCCTAACGTGGGAGTTCCACCATGTTAGAGCACCTGCAAGAAGAGTACAAGTGCAAAACTTGATTTGGTTTTTCCAAGATCAGTTGCTTTTATACTAAAACACAGTTTCCATTTTCAGAAACCATTGATTTAAATTCGGACAAATCCTTCTGTGCCTTGAAATTTAGAGTGTTGGCACTTCATGAAGATCTGGGTAAGTGCTCTCTCTAGCTGTTCCGTACGTCTAACATCGTTCCCGAATTATGGTTGTATACCATTAATGTTTTTGTCAGCACTCACGATCGCGGCCAAAGCATCAGTAACACCTTGGTCGATCATTGCCTTAAGTTGGGCATTGGTGACAGAGGTGGTGGTGACGTGATTTGTTGTTGTGGCTGGTGTTGACTTCGTGGTTCTTTTTGGTGCCATTTTCTTTAAATCACAAGGAAATATAATACCCGTTAGATTTCATAAAATCATAACCATGACATGACATATACACAGTAATAAAGCGAGATCACATCACACAGTGAAATATACAACTGAATTGAAATTAAAAATGGTGTAGCTAAATCGACATTCATTCATAATAAATTCGATTACAGACATGACATTTAACTACCACATTCATATAATAATCTAAGAAAACATACATGATTGGTTCAGATATAAAATGATCACTACGATTAGGTTACAAGATAGAAATAAACAACCTAAAGCCTTACTAGCTGGGAGTTACCCCATAATACTTAGTAGGCTATATACAAGATAGCTAAGACCTAACCAGATCTAAGTACTGTTACAGGCCTCCTCCGATACATCGGGCTGTGCTGGACCGCTAGTTGGTCCCTGCTGTCTCTGTAGTGCTATCACCTGTGTCTGCAGTGTACTCATCAGTCTTAGTGTCTCCATAAGCTGTGCCTATCGGGTATGGTCTACTGCCCGCAACCCTGCAATCTCCTTTTGCTGTTCTAGCACTATAGTCCGCAATGCCATCATCTTAAAACAGGCTATGTCACTAGCATCCATCAACTGTACCCAAGCCTTACGAGAAAGTCGGGCCTCAGTCTCCATCAGCCTCACAGTTCGAGCATGAGCACGTCTGTCTCTATGCAGCATGTTGAGCCGACCGCTCATCAATAATCTATCATCTTGTGCATCGTCCAGTCTACCATATATCTCATTTGTATCTTGTTTGACGGTCGTAACAAAATCTGTCATCCTCTGACTGAGCTCTGCCACATCGGTAGCTGCTGGTGTCCCCTACATGTCCTCAACCATGTCATCCCAAGTGTCTGTGATCCCATAACCTACCTCTCTCAGGGTCTCGCCTAATCTCATCATCCAAAGTGCCAATAAATCCATAGTCGGCTATAAGGCCCCCAGTGGGTCTAGCAGTAGGAGCAGATAAACTCTCACTGACCTCATATCTCGGACCTAAAGCAATACACAACCTCTTCCGAGGCGGTAATGTAACCTCAGAAACACCTGCTCTATAGACAATAGAGGGAAGATGCAAAGGTGGTGATGGAGTAGGTAATGGTATAGGTAGAAGTGGTGGTGTCCCTGTATGGAGGTGTACATGATGGTGGTGGTAGTGGTAATGGATGGGAAGTAGATGGTGCCTCGGCTCTCAGCCAGATCATCACAGCTATGTAGCCCAATAGATGAGTAGGACTAGTAGGTAGTGGTGGAGGTGATATGGGTAATGGTGGAGATACAGGGAGTGGTGGAGATGGTATATGTGGTAGTGGTGATGATAATGGAGTAAGTGGTAAGGGTGGTGGAGTAGGTAAGACAAGAAGTCTCTCAACCTCTGCCCTAGGAGGAAGTGATATAGGTGTCTGAGCTCGGATAGACATCCTAGCCGTAACACGGTGTATAGGTGGTGGGACAGAGTCGGTCAGAGCTGGGTGCTCCTCTTCCTCATCCTCGTCCTCCTCCTCATCATCATCCTCGTCTTTGGAGGGCTCCTCATCATCATCATCATTATTATCACTGAGATAATCCGCTGGATCCTCCTCAGGATCCTCATCGTCCTCCTCTAGATCCTCCTTAGGATCGGACTCTAAAACATAACCTGGCGAATCCGCAGTGGGTGAGACAGCAGCAGGCATTGGCTGCTCCCCAGCTGGAAATACCTCATCCTCTGGTGGCATGAACTTCGGGTATACAGGCTCTGGAACAAAGTCTGGTGGAGGTGGTGCATGTGGCTCCTCAAGGCCAGGCGCATAGTCTGGTAATGGTAGGGCCTGAAAGAGCGGCCTCCATATATGGGTACTCCGGCATCATGGGCAATCTCATCATATCCGTATTCGATGACTCCTGGTGATAATCATGTCTGACAAATCCTCGAATGGATGGATATCTGTGTAAAGTGACTGTGGAAACCTCCAAATCCGAATGACTGTATTGAAAAATCAAAAGTATGTATATATAAGTATAATATATGACTCTTATAGTTTATATACGTACTATATTATAAAACGGTATATCATCATGAATGCATTAGTCTAAACTAATGCAACAAATGTATGTTTATGTCCCCTTTGTATGAATTGCAATGTTTGAAAACGGTTATTAGTCCAAGTAAAAATTTGACTGGTTCTTATAACCTTGGCTCTTGATACCAATATGCAACACCCCCAAATTGGGTCGCAGCGGAATATGGGTTGGGGGTGTTACTTCATAGATCAATAGCACAAGATATATATAAGAACGACCATTAAAAGTCATTTAAAACTAATACATTGGATTTAGCAAATTGTTGTTACAAAAGCCTGAAGCTTCACTTGTTTACTTGTTCAAAATACAAAGATTCTAGCCCATAACAATATAATACAAAATGTAATGCGACCAAATCTTTAATGCATGACATCCAAAACATAATCTCAATGTATCCCTTGCACCTCGTGCCTTATTGACCTCCTGAAAAACATTGCTTTAAAACGTCAACAATAATATTGGTGAATTCATAGGTTTGTAAATGTATAATGTAGGACCGCAAGATTTCCCCATGATAATGCAACAGATGGACAACATCATAAATGTAAATTAGTTTTCCTATGCTCATGGACACTGAAGCTCGACTGTATAATTGCAATATAAATTGCCAACATTGCCCATGTGATGTTGTTTAACCGCAATATCCTTGTCTAACATCGGTATACGTTCATTTGTCTAGTGATAGCTAATCACCGAACGGGGATGTCAATCCCAATAGATCTATTAATATCATTCGCGCTCACAAAGTATTGACAGTTCATGATAATGGGCTCAGAAGGGTTATCGCTACTTAGGAAACACGTAATCGTAATTTTTAAAAAATGTCCACTTGTGTTCCAAATTCTGGTAAACATGCATATGTTTCTTCACCCAACAAACTTGTAAATCATTATAAATGTAAAAAGTTAGGGGATATGAAGACTCATCTCGAGTGAAGTGACCAACAACAGTATATCACAGTGAAAATATGCGTCACACAACGCCCGAATGACTAATTAATTAAGGTCATATGAGTACTAAGTTACTTTGAATAACTAATCCAATATATAATTCTATGTAGCTACATCACCATCTATTCGTATTAGTGAAATCATATTTATAACGTGAAAACATTTATAAATATCTCGTTAGTAAAAATGGCGTAACTTTATCATTTTAAGTCCGTTTCCTACGTTTCTTATGTCCACGCTTTCGTATTAAGACGAGGTATCAAAATATTACCTTTTCATATTTTTAACCTACTGGTGAACAATACTTTTTACTATTCATATACTTTTATAAATTTAACTATCGTAAACTCGTAAATGTCGTATCTTATTCGTTTTAACTCTGATTTTAGTGATTCTTTTGAGCACGTCTTCGTAATTAAATGTTTTTATCTAACTAATGTATTTTCTAAAATATATATGAGATGAATAGTGATTTTACTGTCCATAGTTTATATAATTATTTTTATAAACTTTAATTATCGTAAATAAGGAAAAATCCATAACTCTAGCGTTATTGATCGAAAAATCATGATTCTTAATATTTTGAAATCTTAAAATTATGTACTTTCTAAGAAAAATAACCAACCATTTATATCAGATTTGGTTTGTAATAGTTTTTATTAAAATTTTTTATAAAGCGTTTTATTATCGTATAACTTACAAATATAAATCGGATTTTTGAGTTCCTTAGATATTTGGAATCCTCATGAGATGTAATATTTTATAAAAATATAAAATGAATGCTTTATATTTCGAATTAAAACAACCCCTTTTGATCTTTTTGCTAAAAATGTGTTTAAACTAGTTTTTGTAACTTTTTAGTTTAGTAGACTTGTTACAAGTCCTCTACAACACCATATATCACATGTCTTACATATTTAAGGTCCTTAGTCATGATTACCACTCTGTAATCCAATCTTATCAAGTTCAAACAAGTCCTTTAATTACTTATAAACTTATTAAGTAACTTTTAAAACCACTAGTTTATATTTACTTTTTATACATAAACCACACTTGTACAATACTTATCTTCCAGTTCCCACCATGTATTAACATCAAATAATATATGTAAAGTATACCAAATCACTAATCAAGTGTAAAAATCCAATTTTACAAGTTTAATAGTTTCTAGATGGTGATTCATATATAAACATTATATACACATAAAATCATGAATGTAAAGAGATTAAGGTTTTTAGATAACCTTAATATGATGTAAGATGATGAACAATATGATCTAAACCCTAGTTTAGATATTATACCCAAGCTTCTAAGACAAAGAAAACCCTAAATCCAAAGAAACTCTAATCTTGATCCTTGCTTGCTTAACCCTTTTAAACTCTAAACTAAACCTTCAAACCTTCTTGGTATACCTTAGATATGATGTAGGAATACTTGTATGTGTGGTAAATAAAATTTTATGGATTGTTTAGGTGTGTTTGTAGTGAGCCGTGGGTGGGAGAGTGACCAAGAGAGAATGAGTGAAGTTTTTAGCAAATGAAATAAGGTGTGTGTTTTATCTTAGTCTTGCACTCTATTATAAACTCTAATTGTTTGATGCCCGTTTACGTTGAATGAAAATTTTTAGCTTACGCGATTTAACTTAACGATTAAAATTAAAAGCAAACGCGTACAAGACCAAAAAAAATAGTGAAATAAATAGCGTCGTACAATTACCTAAAACATAGGTTGTTATATGTGCTATTGTGTACTAGAATGGTCCCAAATGAGGAGGACAAAGAGAAGAGATTCGTTAGAGGTTTACCTGACATTATTCAAGGGAATGTAATCGTTGCTGAACCCACTAAACTTTAAGATGCAATTCGTATTGCCAACAATTTAATGGATCAAAAGCTGAAGGGATATGCTAGAAGTGCTGATAACAAAAGAAGGTTAGATAACAACCCGAGAGACAATCGTAGACAGCAATCAGTTTTTTTCAAGCCAGCAAGAAATTGGTCTGAAAGATAGGCCATAATATGGCAAGAGCTTATACGACCGGGAACAATGAGAAAAAAGGGGTATGTTGGATCTCTTCCCTACTGCAACAAGTGCAAGTTGCACCATGCAGGGCCGTGTACTGTGAGATGTGGAAACTGTAAGAGAGTCGGTCATATGACTAGGGATTGTAAGGTCACAGTTACTCCAAACTTAAGAGAGCCCCAGTTAGTAATCAACCGGATATTGTTTGTTATGAGTGTGGAAGGCCAGGACATTTTAGGAAAGATTGTCCTAAGTTGAGAAATCAGAACCGTGGAAACAAGACTGGAAACAAGAATGGAAACCAGACTTGGAAACCAGACTGGAGGCAATGAAGCTACAGCAACGGCTTACGCCATTGGAGGAGGAGGAGCAAACCCTGAATCCAACGTCATCATAGGTATGTTCCTTCTCAATAACTGTTATGCTTCTATGTTATTAGATTCGGGTGCCGATAGGAGTTTTGTGTTGTCTACCTTTATTGCTTTACTTGATGTTGCACCATCCACTTTAGACACTAGTTATGCTGTAGAACTTGCCGATGGAAGAATTTTAGAAATAAATGTTGCCCTTAGAGGTTGTACGCAAGGATTATTAGGTCATTCGTTCGACATAGATCTAATGCCCGTAGAACTTGGTAGTTTCGGCGTCATCATTGGTATGGATTGGTTGGTGAAGTACCACACATTGATTGTTTGTGACGAGAAGGTCATTCGTATCCTTTATGGCGATGAGGTGTTGATAATCCGAGGTGATGATTGTGACGGCAGAAGTAAGTCGAAGCTGAACATCATATCGTGTACGAAGACCTATAAGTATATACAGAAGGGATGTCAAGTTTATCTAGCGCAAGTTACATCCAAGAATACTAAGGACAAGTCGGAGGAGAAGTCTCTCTCTCTCTCTCTCTCTCTCAGAAGTCTTTCCAGAAGACTTGCCTGGACTACCACCTGATCTACAAGTTGAATTCTCAATAGAGTTACGTCCTGGTGCGTGCACCTTGTAGCCACGAGCCTCGTATCAATTAGTACCAGCTGAGAAGCAAGAATTATCCACTCAGTTGCAAGAACTTTCTGACAGAGGATTTATAAGACCCAGTTCCTCACCCTGGGGAGCTCCGGTTTTGTTTGTCAAAAAGAAAGATGGATCTTTTCGGATGTTGTTTCGACTACACGATGATCTAAACTAGAACTTACCTGTGAGAACCGATACCTACTTTACGAATTGACGACTTGGTTTGATCAACTCACGGTATGCTCAAGAGTCTCTCTTAAGATCGTCCTAAGATCTGGTTATATCACCAACTCAAAGTTCGTGAGGAAGAATTCCGGAGATAGTATTTTGACTCGTAATGGTTCTACGTGTTCCTGAGTAATTGCCATTTTGACTTGACTAACGCACCTGCGGTATTCATGGATTTGATGAATCGAGTGTGCAAACTGTATCTGGATAGATTCATGATCGTATTCATCGATGATATTTTGATCTACTCCAAGAGCAGAAAGGAGCATGAAGGGCACCATTTAGTTATTTATGAGGTTACTTAAGGAAGAGGAATTGTACACTAAGTTTTCAAAGTGTGAGTTTTGGCTGTCAAAGGTATAATTTCGTGGTCACATGATTGATAGTGAAGGCATTCACGTTGATCCAGCTAAGATTGAGTCTATAAAGATTAGGGTCCACAAGACACCAACCGAGATTCGTTAATTTTTAGGTTTGGCCGGTTACTACCGACGATTTATCGAAGGTTTCTCAAAAATCGCTAGGCCTATGACGAAGTTGACTCAAAAAAGCGTGAAGTTTGATTGGGGAGAAAAGGCAGAGGTTGCGTTTTAGCTGTTGAAACAAAAATTATGTAGTGCGCCGATTTTGGATTTACCCGAGGGAAGTGAGAACTTCGTGGTATACTGTGATGCTTCGCAAAAAGGGTTGGGCGCAGTTTTGATGCAAAAGGAGAAGGTCATAGCTTACGCATCCTGCCAACTCAAGGTTTACGAGAAGAACTATACTACGCACGACCTAGAGCTTGGTGCGGTAGTGTTTGCCTTAAAGATGTAGAGATACTATTTGTATGGTACAAAGGGTGTCATGTTCACTAATCATAAGAGTTTGCAACACATTCTCGATTAGAAGGAGTTGAACATGAGACAACGACGGTGGTTAGAATTGTTGAGCGACTATGACTGTGAGATTTGATATTACCTAGGAAAGGCAAATGTGGTGGCTGATGCCCTAAGCCGAAAGGAGAGAAGCAAGCCGCTACGAGTTCGAGCCTTAGTTATGAATATTAGTTTGAACCTTCCTAAGAAGATTCTAAGTGCTCAATCGGAAGCCAGAAAAGAAGAGAACTTCATCAACGAAGATCTGCATGGTATGATGAACAAGCTAGAACCTCATGCTGACAGAACGTTGCTTTTAAACAATCA
>BQNB010022269.1:0-63197 GCA_026074375.1 Tanacetum coccineum | reverse complement strand
TCATGCATGATCAAGTCTCTCAGATTACCAAAGAGTGGTAACCAGCTTCGATTCTTAATACAACGAGTTCCATCAGGACAAATTTCAAATGATTTGTCCATCCCTCGTAGGTTTTTGGCTTTGGTGTTTTCTTCCTTCATTACTTCGGTTTGAGCTTCAAGGATTTGAGTTGGTAATTTTGGGTGAAGTGTATGATCAATGATCTGATTCGGAGTGGTTTGATTCATTCCTTTCGGCTTAAGGCATCTTCTACGAAATTTGCCTTTCCAGGGTGATAACAAATCTTACAATCATAATCTGCAAGCAATTCTAACCAACGACGTTGTCTCATGTTCAACTCTTTCTGATCAAGGATGTGCTGAATACTTTTATGATCAGTGAACATAGTACATTTGGTGCTATACAGATAGTGTCTCCAAATTTTAAGAGCGAACACTACTACTCCTAATTCGAGATCATGAGTGGTATAGTTTTCTTCATTAGGCTTAAGTTGTCGGGATGCATATGCAATAACCTTCTCTCTTTGCATTAACACTGCTCCCAGACCTTGATGGGATGCATCACAGTAGACAACAAAGTTGTCATTTCCTTCAGGAAATGCTAAGATTGGAGCTTCACATAGCTTTTGTTTTAGCAGTTGAAAAGTCAATTCTTAGTCTTCGCCCCAGATATACTTCTTGTTTTTCAAGGTTAATTCAGTCAAAGACTTTGCAATTTTTGAGAAATGTTTGATAAATCTCCGATAATAGCCGGTAAGTCCTAAGAATTGACGAACTTCCGTGAGTGTAGTGGGAGATGCCCAGTTCTTAACTGCTTCAATCTTGGCGGGGTCAACATGAAGTCCTTAACTATCAATTAGGTGTCCAAGAAATTGCACGATACGAATCCAGAAATCACATTTGGAGAACTTGTCATACAACTTCTCTTTCTTGAGTAATGCTAGGATTATTCTCAGATGATTTGCGTGTTCTTCCTCGTTACGAGAGTAGATGAGAATATCATCGATGAACACTATCACAAATTTATCCAAGTATGGTTTATACACACGATTCATGAGATCCATGAATACAACAGGTGCGTTAGTTAAACCAAATGACATCACTTTAAATTCATAGTGTCCTTATCTTGTTCTGAAACCAATCTTAGGAATATCTTCATCCTTCACTCTTAGTTGATGATAGCCTGATCTTAAGTCGATTTTTGAGTAGACACTCGAACCTTGAAGTTGGTCGAATAAGTCATCGATTTTGGGTAATGGGTAACGATTCTTTACAGTAAGTTTATTCAACTACCGGTAATCGATACACATTCTGAAAGATCTGTCTTTCTTTTTAACAAATAAGATAGGAGCTCCCCAGGGTGAAGTACTTGGTCGTATAAAACCTTGGTCTGTTAACTCTTGAAGTTGATTAGATAGTTCCTGCATTTCTGAAAGAGCTAATCTATAAGGTGCGCGAGCTACAAGTGTTGCTCTAGGAATTAGATTGATTTGGAATTCTACTTGGCAAACGGGAGGAAGGCCAGGTAGATCTTCAGGAAAAACTTCTGGGAATTCTCTAACTACGAGAATATCTTCTAATCTCTTCTTGTCTAACTTCTTCTTCTATGTTACTTGGATCATGAAAACTTGACAACCTCGGGATATGTATCGTTCGGTTTTTATACAAGATATAAGATTTGTCGGGTCTTACTTTGGTCACCTCGAATGATCAAAGTTTCACCATCGATAGGAATGTGGACGACTTTCTCGTCATAGATGATCCTAGCATGATACTTGGACAACCAGTCCATACCGATGACAACGTCAAAACTACCAAGTTTAATTGGCGTGAGATTGATTTCAAAAGGTTGATTTAGCAAGGTTAAGGTGCAACCTTAGATAACGGTGTTTGTGCTTACTAGGTTTTCATCAGCCATTTTGATATCGTAAAAAGTATCTATTATAATAGGTGGGATATTTAGCATAGAGACAAGAGATGTGGATATGAAGATTTTATCAGCTCCGGAATCAAATAATACTCTAGCTAAATGCTGGTTTAGGAGAAACATACCCATAACTACGTTCGGGTCTTGATGAGCTTTCCTATCCCTTAGCATGTAGGCTCTTCCCTGGGCATTGATGTTGGTCTTTCGGCATTAATTTGTATAATTCCCTTTCTCTCCACAGGCATGACAAATAACTGTCACTGGTAGCTGATTACTTCCAGTTGCAAGTATTACACTTAATAGTACAAGGTCTGGTGTGATGGAGATCACATTTTCTACATAATGGGAGGTTTCCGGCATACATATTGTTCTCAGCATGAGTGGCAGCATACGCTTTGACAGCTTCTTGCCTTCGGTTCTGTTGTGGTTGGTGATTATTGTAGTGGTTGTTGGTGTTGGTGTTACGGTAGTTGTTGTTGTTGTTAAAAGTTCTTCTGTCGTCAAACTTTCATTTATGATCACTTGATACTTGCAATGGAGTACCGGAGTGTGCTTTGTTACCCGATCCATTAGCCTCTGGGCTATGTTAATGGCTTCCTCTAGATTTTGAGGTTTAGAGGCGGTAACATTCCCTTCAATACTTCTAGGTAACCCTTCGATGAAGGCTTCCAGGAGTTTCTCGGTGTTTGGTACCATGTTCGGGCATAGAACTGCTAATTCTTGGAATCTTCTTACGTAAGGTTTGAGATCATTTCCCTTTACAGTCAGATTGTAAAGTTCATCTTCCATCTTTCTGACTTCAGTTCGAGGACAATACTTGTTTGTCAAGAGCCTCTTTAACTCAGTCCAGTTGATTTGATTGCCTTTATCTACTCCCGTAGGTTGGGCGTATGCATTCCACCAGGACAAGGCATCATCAGTAAGGGTACCAGTAGCAAATGTTACTTTGTTTTACTCGACACATTTGCTTCGAGAGAATACTGATTCGGTTCGTTTAAACCAGCGGATGAGGCCAACTACTCTTTCCGTACCATTGAAGTAGAAAGGTTGACAGCTTATGAATTCTTTGTAGTTTCCCCTTTTTGCTATAGGAGTTCCAATAGGACCGTTGTTCCTGTTAGGATTACTAGTACCTGCCATTGTTACAGCTTGTGCTTCCAGAGCCGCAATGACACTCTCAGCAACTAGTTTCTTAATGGCAGCTTGAGTCATAGCCGGTGCTTCAGATGTTGACGTCCTTTTGGGAGGCATTCTATTAACATAAGATAACACGTAATAAGAATGATATCACAAGTCTTAAAATGATTAAAGTGAAAAAATAAACATTGTCACAATAGTGATATCGAAATCATAGATAATTCATATCAAATAAGTATCTATGATTTATTTAGAGGTCAGGGTATGATTCATAATGATGATGACAGAGATGATGATGCAAGAGAGATAAACCAGTATTATGAAACAACAACGTATATAACGGGATTGCCATTGTATTATATTAAGAACAACTTGCCTTTGTACTATACATATTCAAGATTTGACAAGTGTTTTTATTTATACCACACATCCCATAGCTAGGTTCTAATAAAAGCGATAACTAAGATCTAATCTAATAGTCCGATTGTCCTTCTTGGCTGATCTTGAGTTCATTTATGGCATTCAGAAGACTTTCCTTATCTTCTTGATGACGAATCTGGATATCGTTGATGATGTGTTCTAGATTAGTAATTCTGAAGAAAGCCAGAGAAATTTTGTGGTTATTTCCCATCTGCCTATTCTGAAGTTTAGAAATTTGAGCACGAGCTTGTTGGAGTTCTGCTTCTAGATTGTCAAAGTCTTGTTGTATAATCACCTGACCTTTTATGAGTCCTTCGATTTTGTATTCTATGTATTCAATACGGTCGAGAGAAAGTTCATCTAGATGATTCAAGATTTCCTCAATTTGCTCCTCGTGACGTTCCAAACTTGTCTTACGAGAGATTTCTCCTATCTCAAAGTCTTGAGGTAGGGCAGAAGTAGATGAGGATGAATAACCTTGTTTCTTTGGTGGTAGTAGTCCTTCATGAATAAAGAATTCTTGAGAATTAAGCATTGATGATTGAGGTATGATAGTTGGAGGTGGGATAGGTAATTTTTCAGCATAAAATGCTTGCATAACTTTCATGTAGGGATCATCATGAAAGAGCGAAAGAGTTGATGAAGCTATTGGAACTACACCAAATGAGTTCGAGGAGCTAGAATAAGTTTTTCCCGGTAAAGCTGGGACATAGTCCGGAGAAGCCGGGATATAGTTTGGAAAGTTAGGGGAAAAAGCTTCCTCAATACCGGAAGTAAGATGGTTGGGAGAAGACGTCATTCTGTTAATAACCCAGCGGTAAATAACATAAGTTATATATATAATAGTATAATAGTTATGTATCTTTACATACTATTCCAGAAATGTAGTGGCACGGAGGACTTTCTTGGCTAGAAAAAGAAAAGTAGTTATAGTTAAGGTTTCAACCTTGTTCTCTATAACCGTGGCTCTTTATACCAATCTATAACACCCCTATTTTTACATATAGAAGCGGAAGCTAATCTAGGGTATTATTTTATAGTACAACAGTCATAATCATAGAAAACGAATCGAAAAGAGACATTTTTAAAAGATAAGTTATCATTCATTTATTCATCAGAGTTGTCACACCCCGCCGAGGCGGAAACACGAGGCGTAACGAGAATGGATATCATCACAACACAATGGTGTCTACTATAGAGAAATCTAAATAAAGGAAATAATCAAATGGACACTATGTGTCATGACAATACCCAACACAAGATAAATGAGTCTTGCATTACTAAAGTAATGTCGTACACGAAACAAAATAATCCAAATACTAACAATCTCCAACAAACAAGTATCAAGCAAAACAATTGTCATAAATGAAAAGACTAGAAAAGACAACTTCACAAGCAATGCCTAGGGTCTCTCTAGCCACTCTTCCTAACATCCTTCTTATCATCATGATACTCACCTGAAAATGATGCTTAAAAATGTCAACATAAAGTTTGTGAGAGTCATAGGTTTAAGACACGATATAAAATCCAAACTGCACATTACTGTGATAATAAAGAAAACATTGCAGGACAATAAATGAACTATCATACAGGCTAGCATGCATAACCAATCCAATACAATCCAATCCAATACAATCCAATCCAATACAATCCACTTACATGATTTCCCAGTAACGATTTATAAGACGTCTCAATCGTACTAAGGTCCATGTGGTTACCCCCTTAGCCCCACTCATGGATACTCTCAAAGTAACCATCCTGCCCGCTAGGCCACAGTACCTTCCACTAAACAGGCCATGGATACCCGTAGGTGATCCCCATGACTTAGTTCACAATTCTCAATATCACATCACAAAACATGTAGCACACAACATACAATAGTCACGTATAGTCCATGCATCTTTGACAACACATTATCACAGTAATCAAAACATTTCCAAACACTTTGCATCATTTCCACCCCAATAAATCGTAAGAAAAGATGGGCTATGAAACTCACCTGAAGCACAAGAAGCTTCCAAACAATATCCACACAAGCTACACAATACAAACATAAATGTGTTACACGCGACCAAGCTAAAAGCTCATATCCTTAGTAACTCCCCCAATCATATGATGGGATGTATAAGGTGTAACTTAAACCCATCATGGGTTCACCCCGACTCCATGCCCTAACTTACCACTTCATTATCTACCTATCTATAGTTACTTTATAATTACTCAGATTATTGTATTTTATAATGACTTTACGTACACCAAACCCTAACTTAATGGACCCTCATAAAATCATCTAAAATCACTCTGTTCATTTATGAGTATATTAACTACCTTTTGGATTTCTCAAATCCACCTCCTACCCACTACCCATCAACCTTATTTACATGTACGAGTACTCCTAAGAAAATCAAACCTCAAAACAGTCACAATTCGGATCAGATTGCACACTAAAAAGTTTGGACTTATTAACCATACATAGACAAATAATTAGAAGATCTCCTTCTGTGGTTTCTTTATATACATATGGAACTTAACTACTGTGGAAGGGCTAAGCTTAATTTGATTTTTAAGTATAGGTTTTACCCTCCTAAACATGACCTAAATCTGACCCGTATTTACTGTTTTGACAACTTTTCTTGTAACTAATGTTTAACCAACTTCTCGAACTCCAAATCAATCGAGGCCGGACTTTCTGAAAATTAGACTCTTTGAACTACAATTTAGGCACTGGAATCATATCAAAACACGTTTTTATCATCAAGATATCATCAGTTGAACACAGCCCTGAATTTTGCTCAACCCTGAATCAAGTTTTAACGCAAATCTAACCTTACCAATTGCATGAACATGACCCTAATCAAGCCCTAATCATTCTATCATCATTAAATATCATTAATATTCTGAATTTTATGAAAACCCTAGATCCATCATAAATTATGTTACATGAATATATAAATTAGATAGGATTAACATGCTTACCTTGAATGCTAGAACCTAAACAACGATTCTTGAGGTTTTCCTTGGATCAACAATGAAAATTGACTTCCGTAGGGTTTTGGGGCTGCATATGAACGACCAAAAAAGGAGAAGGGGAAGGGGATAATGGGCTAGGTTCATTGGTATTTATCTCTAGTGGGTCCTTATCCTTCTCTAAGCCCCGATTTTGTATAAAAATTATAACTCTACTAAACCAAATTCCTAACCAAAACCGATCGCCCTATTTAAATACATGTATATATTTATTATATATTTATATATTTATAATATATATATACTATATATATATATATATATTATATATATAATTATATATTTATATATATATATATATATATATTATATATATATATAGAGGAAGGTTAAAATAAAAAAAATATTCTTGAGAAGGATAAATAAGGAAAACTTTTTTAAAAAAAGTTCACGAAAAATTCCAAAAATTCCATTAAATAGGTATGTGTTACATAAAATCTTTTGTAAAAGAAGTTTTTCTAATTTTGAGTTTTTATACGTTTTTTTAATGCGCAAAAAAAGAAATTTTGATGCACAAAAAAATTTTGATGCACAAATTTTTCGACTTGTTATAGTTTGATGCGCAATAAAATTTTGATGCAAAAAGTCAAAAGAAGTTGGGTACAAAAACGAATTTTTGATGCACAAAAAACCGATTTAATGCACAAACGTTTTTTTTCATAATTTTTTTCCGGTAAAACTATCCACTTTTAGAAAAACTTCCTTTACAACTTTTTCATGCACCAACATACACGATCTTGTGAAATTTTTTCAGAATTTTTAAGAACTTTTTAAAAAAAATAAATCTTTTTATTCTTCTCACGAATATTTGTCTTTTTATTTGATCTTTATCCTATGTATATATATGTATATGTATATATATGTATATATGTATATATGTATAGAGTTAGGATCAAATGAGAAGTTTTCTTAAAATAAGAAGGATAAGAAGTAACTATAACCGCATATCCGAGATGCACCGACTTAAATTAGATGCATCTCTATAATCTTAGATGCATTATAACGCATCATAATGTGTTTTCTAGCTTTTAATTAGATGCATATACGTATATTAGATGCATTTCATTTTTTCTCTTGTTTTTTGTTCCTCTGCATGTGCCAAAATCATGAAAATCAATTTGCACCATCTACACATCAAATTAACTTTCGAAACTCAAAATGGTGCATCTAAGATGAATAGAAATGCATCTAATGAAAGTCGTTGCATCTCAAATGTGTGGTTTTAGTCACTTTCTCCAACCACTTTTTATTTTAATTTACTTTCACTTGATGCTTGGATCCCTACTTATATAATATATATATTAATATATATAAAAATATATATATATATAATATATATTATACTATAATATATATATTATATATATATTGAAAGATCCTGACCCGACCAAAACGACCCACCATATCACATTTCATGACAATCATTCGGGATCTAAAGAGATTTTATGCAAAACGAAGTCCAAGACATTTTAGTTTTGGCCGAGACCTGAAACTCGAAGGAAAATGACCAAAATGCCTCTGCAAGTTTATGCAAGAACTTGTTATATTTTTAATTAAAGTGCAGAATTTAACTTTCAGTTTTGACCTGTTATTACGCGATTTTAAAACTAGCGAACCTCGTGGAAAGGTGAAAAACTGCATTCCAAACCACTTTCGTGTTTCGCCGTGAGAGGCTAAAACGACTCAAAGTGCTCAAACGGACGTTTTTTGAATCCTGCCAAGCAACTATAAATAAAATTGGCAATAGCTGTTTGAAAATTTATAAGTTTTCAAATCTTGTTTTCGTCGTAACTTCTTCGTGATTAGGAGTTACGGGGCGTTCGAATTACCGAAACGTTCATAAAAATAAGCTTTATTATATTTTTCAATCAAAAATCAGATTTCTCAAAATCTCAAACCTTGTTTTCCGCGTCTAAGTTTCTGCCCAAAACTACAAGCAACGAAACGCGCCAAAATTCATTTTTGACCCAAAAATTCCATTCACGACACATCTAAAATGATCTATAAACAATATTCAACTCGCTCAATCAACCAACAACAAAATATAAGCTATACGATGCAAGATCTCTCGGATTTCATCACATGCAATCATCAAAAACCAATCGAATCACAAAAATAAAAATAACACTAGTAAATAGAATACTTACAATGCTATATAAAGCAAGATCGACCAAAAAAAGTTTTCGTCTCGTTCCTTTTATTTTCTAGCCGTGGCTCGGACCAACCCATAAAACCAAAACTAAACTTTTTCCATTTAAACTGAGCTTCTAATAACGATACCAGTTATTTAACAATCCCTTTAAACAAACTTCTTCAATCTAACCCGAAACACAACTCTTCAAAACCTCAATGCATGTGGGATTGTTATTACATGGAAACGTAGCCTTAACACAAGGATTAATATTTTGTAACTTGATTATAATACATGTCGGATTTAAGTGGCGGTGGTGGTTGGATTGTAGTGGTGCTGGGCCGGAAATGGGAGAGGAGAGGGAGAACACATTTTTTTTGTAAAATGTTATTAAGTGTGTGAGTGATTATATTTATAGGAGATTAGTTTAGGAACTTGACACTTCTAGTCCTTGATCTTTCAAAGCTTTATAAAATATAACACATAAGTGTTAGTTCGTTCCAGTAACCGGCCATAGGCTTAGGAATTATATTTTCTGGACTAATTTAATTTCCCGTCACACATAATTTGTTAAATATATTTAATATAAATAGTAACTCAGTCAAAATAAAGTTTTGACTCGGTCTCGGCTAGAACGCGGAAAAAAAATGTCGGGGTCCGACGAAATATGAATTTTGAAAAATACAAAATTAACGGGGCGCGTCATAAAATGAGGCCCAAAAGATTCAACGGTCACGCGGTCAAACGTTGACTCGCAAATCGACTAAAAAATAAAATTTCTCAATCCGTTCGTAATAAAATACGAAAATAATTATTCGCGACAATAAAATAGTTTTATATGTCGACGTTCAATCTTATGAACTTGTAAAATAATAATTATGACGTCGAATCGCGGAGGCGGTCATACCGTCCGTAAAACTCGGGTTGTTACAAAACAGCCTGTCAGGAAGCGGCGGTCCTAGATATATTAGGGGGCCGCTGGTATTTAAGGGGGCCGGCGGCCTATTTAAGGGACCGCCTCGACAGACTGACAAGATCTTTTACTACATATAAATATATAATAAATAGGATAATATCAATAGTAGTAGTATAGTAACCGGAAGTATCGGCCTCTCACTCCGTTACCCTACAAAGTTTAAAACCAAGACCCTGTCGTTACCCGACGAGGCGTGAAATTGACGATTACGTTATTGGTATGACAATTGGATGCTTGAATAAAGAAAGATTTGATTGGGTTTTCTAAAACTACGGGAAATTAATGCAATTTAAACTAAGGTAAACTTAAAACTACGGCAAAAAAAAATAAATAGGCACGAGATGAAAACTTAAAACTACGGGAACATGAAAATTAAGGCAATTAAACTTAAAACACGAAAACGAGAACGTAAATTAAAAACGAATGTGACTTAAAAACCTAAATTATCGAAATTTAATCCTAAAGTGAAATTTTTACTTTTAATTAACCCTAAGTGACTAAAAAGTAAATCAAATCAATAAAACTAGACCCGAAAACGAAAACGCTTTAAAAGTAATAACGCAGAAGAAAAACATAAAAGGGATTCGATTTGTTCTTTAAAAAATCAAATTTTAAAATTCCTAACCCTATCGAATCAAATTTATTTTTCTAGGTCATAAAACGATAAAAGTAAGATTTTGAAAATAGATTTCTATTTTTTTTACTATATTATTGTATTCTGATTTAAAAACTTGTTTTCTTTAAATGAAAAATAATATTAAAAATACTAAACTAATAAAAAAAATTCGGTAAAAATTAAGGGAAGTGAAATGAGCTATAAGGAACTTAGGAAAAATAAGAAACTAGAAAAAGCATAAGGAATAAGCAGTTAAAATAAGCAACTAAGCAGATAAGCTAAAACTGGAAAGTGACAATTATTAAATGTTGCAACATATAACTTGAAAAAGACCCCAGGGCAGTTGGACGAGTGTGGTGTGTGTGAGGTGCTGGTTTACAAGGGGGAGGTCATGGGTTCGACCCCCATGTCCTTCTTTTTTGGTAAACATTTTTTTTCATTTTCCTTTTTTAAAAACTTAAAGAACAGATAAAAATAAGCATTTAAAAAAACAACTTTTTATAAAAACCTACATTAAGCTGGCAATAAGCACATTAAGCAGACAGAATGGCTTATTTTAACTTAGTGACTTAATAAGCAAAAACTACTTGGCTTTTTGAGATGGAATAAGCACTAGGGGAACAAATAAGCTTAAGCAACTGCTAAGCTACGCTTAAAAGCTTAAGATTTTACAATAAGCACAACCAATAAGTTAAAAACTTGACAGGCTTGATTTTTACACTTAAATAACTAAATGGCTAAACTGTTGAGCTTTTTAACACACAATAAGCAAGCATAAAGAGAAATAAGCTAAAACAAGTATCAACCTACACCTAATAAGCACTAGCAAATAGAAATAAGCAACTGAAAACCAACAGATAAGCTAGAAAAATCAAATAAGCTATAAGCACAAACACTGATTGACACAAAGCCTAGGGACAACTTTTTAAGCAATCAAAAAGGCATCTTATGTCTAGCAGCTTATATGGGCTTAAAGCCTTGCTTATGGGGTATCTAAAAATGCTAAAAGATTAAAGTTTGAAGAACAAATAAGCAGTTAAATAGGCTTGTAAAGAGGGCTGCAAAAAGGACAGATTGCTAATTCTAAGCTAAGAGACTATACTAAGCTAACAGTTTGCAATTTTTAAGCTCAAATATGCAACTACAAAGATGAATAAGCAAAAACAAGTTATAAGCTATAACTAAGGAGCATTAGGGAACATGAGTAAGAAAAGAAAATAAGCTACACTAAGCTTAAAAAGTCAGATTTGCTTAAAGGCTTAAAATACTTAAAATTTTAAGCTAAAGGCACATTAAGCTCAAATAAGCTCTACCTAAGGTGAAATAAGCTAACATGCATTAAAACTAACCTAATAAGCATAGCTAAACCTAAATGAGCAGGAAAGAAAAGCCAAATAGTTCAAATAAGCAAAATAAGCTTAGGGGCAAAAACTACTAAAGACAGCCTAGGGGTCATTTTAGAGCTAAGAAATAAGCTAGTAAAATAAGCTGGAAGTTGAAAATGAGAAAAAACAGATAAAGTTCATACTAAAAACTACTTATGGTAAAAATTTAAGACTTTAAAACAGACATTAACTGACTTAAATGTAAGATCAAAAGGTGGATTTTATACTTCAAAAAAAACTTAACAGTATTTAGACAAACTCTCAACATGGCAATGCACACTAAACCAACTCCTTTGCTACTGCATTAACACTTAAAATGAGACATAAAACAGGCCTTAACAACAGATTTTAAGCAAAGATCTAATATGAGTAATTTTAAAAACTTTGAAAATCACAGTTTCAACCTATGATAGAAAAACTCTTTCAAAACTGATTATTAACTATAACAACTTTAAAAGTAGATTATAAGATGAGATTTAAGCTTGACCAAGTTGCCTTGATAACCCACAACAATTTTAAAGCAATTTTGACCCGTTTTAAGTCTTATGCCAAACACTCCCTTAAAAGAATTTTGCACATTTTTAAACAATGAAAAACTGTATTAATGACAATTTTGGTGCAACCAATACTGAATGAGTTAAAAACACATTAAGAAGCAGGTTTGACAATTAAAATAAAGCATCATAAGGCACTAGGCAAATAAAGCCCAATTTGGAGATTTCACATGCAGTTTTGCATAAGAAAATTGAAATTTCATTAAAACAGAAATTGATTACAAAGCTGAAAAAGTTAAGTTAACAAAGTTTAAAAGATTAAAACATACATTTAAAAACATTAAACATTAAAATAAATCAACTCCTACTCCTACATACTCCTACTTCTGTCTTCTTCCTTCTTTATATATGATGTTGTCCTCAACTTTGTGCTTGTTGTGAGAGTGAAAACCAAGCACCAATCTTGACCCTTAATTTTGAGTGATGCCCAATCCAATTCAATCCAACCCTTGATTTTGTGTCCTATAGAAAAGCTTAAGATTACCAGCGTGTAAATTTTTTGTTTAGTGGTGAAGAGTTATCTGTTTTTGGACTGGGGTGAAGGATTTTGGAAGTTAGTTGCAGGGTGAAACAGTGCATGTGAGGGGGGAAAGAGATGTACAGGGATTGGGTTTGTGTTTTGACGAGAACAAGAGATATAAAAGGGTTAGGGGTGAGCAGGGTAAAATTTTAGAAAATTGTTACAATTGGTCCCTCAAGGTGTGTGTTGGGTTTGTAATACACGTCCTTGTGGTGTAGTAAAAGTTTGGGGGATGGCAGGTTTGGTCCCTCAACCTTTATAATTGTATTGCAAACTTAGTCCTTATGTTATATAACTTTAGGGGTTTGGCAGAATCAGCCCCTAAAGATATATTTCACTTAAATTGCAATTTCACCCCTTGTAGTTTTCATCCTTGTTTTACAACTTTAGGATTTGGCTTATCTTGGTTGGTTTTTGACTTCGTCGGGGTTGACTTTTTGACTTTTGTTGACTTTGGCTTCGATTTGACTTTGGCTTTTCTACGCTTTTCCATTCCGCTCGGTTTATGTCCCGTTTTTCTTGATTTACTTTTCGTCCTTTTAAGTGAATATCCCGGTACCATACCCAGTAGCAAAACAAAACAAGCATATATCTAGCATTTATGTGCTTACTGGTCGTTTTTAAAGGTAAAAGGTATGTGTAATTACACACATACCAAAATCCCCCATACTAAGATATTGTCGTGTCCTCATGCAATGCTATAAGTAAACACTTTAGAAAACCAAGAATCTCAATCCCCCTCGATTAATTACCTCGAAAAGTAGCTAAGCGTTCATCAAAGGGAATTAAAGACTAAATAGCTTTGAAAAGCCTCGTTTTTACACTTATTTCTACACATATTTTTGTATTTTTTATTTTTCTCTTTTTTTTGTACTTTTCATATTAAGCAACCAACTAGAACGTTTGACTTTCGTTATTTTATAACTTTTAGGGATCATAGAACAAGATGCATTTCGATCCGAGAATGCCCCAAAAAGGATAAATTCATCGTCCCCGACTTTTCACTTGCTCCAAACTAAGTTTAAAATGAAATCATAGTTAAATATCAGTTAAGATGCTAACACTACTCATATTCGCAACTTGTGAACTTTTTACTCCCGACAATTATTATATCTTAGGTGTATGTGCTATTTTGAATTTCAACCATGGATCAACGTTTTGCAAAATTCTATGCTTCATGTTCCACCCGAGAATAATGAGTTTGAAGGCGAGATCATCCCATGTAGCGACTTTCGTCTCGGCACATCCCAACCTTGCGGCTAAGTGATCAGGCTTTTGACACCCCACAGAGACTAGTATCGGGACTCACGGATCTTAGGTTTCAAAAACTCTCAGGTTTCCCGTATACATATAGCTTATTTAAAAACTTAAAATAGAATAGTCAAAGTTCAAAAGTATATTTAAATTTAACAAAAAGAGATCTATTTATTAATTCACATTTACTATTAAACATCGATGCAATTGTAACCCTTGACCTTTTAGAAGGCTGCAACATCGATTGTGAGCCGGCAAGATGCAGCAAACTTTTATCAGCCTCGGATTATTATTCTTACTATGGGCTTTCTTTAGAAGGCTGCAACATCGGTTGTGAGCCGGCAAGATGCAACAAACTTTTATCAGCACACAGTTTATATTTATTACTTATCATATATTTTTTTTTCATTTTTCATCATCATTTTTTTTTCATGATATAGGGAAGCCTTCTTTTTGAAAAATTCAAGTATAAATTTGAACTAAGACTAAAAATTTTGCTATTTGCTACATAAAAATTATTATTGGTTCCTCAACAAAACGAAGAGTTTTGTCAACCTTGATCTCATTCAATGGCACATGCAGACTAGCATCCGCCAGACATTGTTTTTAGGTTTGGCACATGAAACGTGTCATGTACTCCACTCAATTCCTCAGGCAATCTCAACCGATAAGCTATAGGACCGACTCTTTCAAGAATCTCCAATGGCCCTACATACCTCGGTGCTAACTTATCATTCTTTTCAAAACACACTACGCCCTTCCAAGGCGACACCCTTAACAATACTCGATCTCCCACCTCAAACTCTAACGACTTACGCCTATAATCAACATAGCTCTTTTGACGATCTCTCACCGCTTTGGGATTTTCCTTTACCAGCACTACCTTATCAGTCGTTTCCTGTACCAACTCAAGTCCAGTCAAACTACTATCTCCAATCTCTGCTCATAGAACAGGCGACCTACATTTCCTTCCATACTAAGCTTCAAACGGAGCACATCGAATGCTCAAATGATAACTACCGCCAAAATCGATAACATATTCCCTCATTATATCTTCCAAAGTCTGAATCATACGTTTACTTTGTCCATCCACTTGAGGATGCTAAGCAGTACTCAATTCCAATCGCGTCTCTAACACTTTATGCAGCGTCTGCCAAAACTACGAGGTAAATAGAAAGAAAATAGAAGGATAAGCATGGGTTGCCACCCACGAAGCGCTTGTTTAGAGTCACTTAGCTTGACTCAAATCCCCCATACTTGAGCTTTGTCAAGGGGGATAAAAATAGAGATGATGAACACCCAAATTAAGATTGTTCTCTCTGTGAATTAACATCAGGCTTTTATGATGAAAAAGCTTGGAAGCTTTAAAGCCCCGATGTGATGAAGAAGGAGGAGATTTCTCCTTTGAAGTAAGAACACCATGACTGTAAACTTTGTCTTCATTTTCGGATGAAAATGGAAGTAAAGTATCAATCACGGGGGAAAGAGTAGCAAGAAATCTCATGGATTCGACTTCAATGCATATCCCCGGATCGTAAATCTTGTTTCTATCTCCGAAAGGAGAAGAAACATCAAGATCGGATCCAAGATCATTATGAGAAGGAATTAAGTAGAAATCCATATGAAGGGTGGGATGGGTGAGCAAAATATTAGGCACATCAATGGGGATGTCTTCCACCACATCAATGGTTGAATATCCCGAATTGGGATAATCAACATGAAATGATTCGAACTCGGGAAGGGAAGTAGAATTATCATCACCTTTCGAGTCATAATTATCACTCTCAATACCCAGTGGTATTGAGTCATACGGACCGGGAAATATATCGATCTCTTCCCTAAGAGAGTTACTAACCTCAACGGGGATAGGAAATGTGGGAAGACACTCGATGATCGTATTTGGATTAGCATGAAAATCTTCTGGCGGACGGGGAGATGAATTATCGTATAGCAACCTCTCCATAAGACTAATATATTCCTCGTGCTCTTTATTAATAATTCTTGGAGAAATTGTTATGAGTTCACCGGCGAACTCACCGAGGAGAGAATCAATCTTGAGAGAGGAAGCCATCAAAGTATCACGATTGAGTAATGATTCAAGAAGATAAGACTCGGTATCAAAACGATCATTTTTCGAAGTAGAATCGAGGTCTTCATTATGAATCGGATTAAACTCACTAGAAATGATTTCCTCGTCAAGATCAAAAAGAGGGTTCGAATAAGTTTTATAACTCCTTTCGTAAATAACCTCCTCATGACTTGACTCGTCATCACAAGAGGTAGAATCGTCGAAGAGAGGATTGGAAAACGTTGAAAAAATTTGTCGTTTGAGAATCATCACAATCGGGCACATCACACTCACATTCATCCTCGGACTCTCTTGGGTTTTGGACAAGGTTCTCAACACTAGACTTTATGAATTCGTCCGATTCTGTTTTCAAAATTGTGTCAAGATGTTTGTCCACCATGATGAGAGAGTCTGTTTTTGGTGAATCGGGTGTGATTGCGGTAGAACATGTCATGAGATATTCTTGTGTTGCAAAAGAATACTCATCGTCGTCATCATCATAAGATGAGGTAGGCAAATTCCAACTTGGAGTATTAATATATTCTGCCAACTCCCCGTTTATACTTTGCAAATCTTGAAGAAGTTTATTAAGCAATTCTTGTACCTCCTCGGATTGAGCATACTTAACTTTAAAAAAATTATCCCAAGCTTGCATTAAAACCTTCGGTGTTTCCGTAAAAGAAATACGATTAAAATTCTTTAAAAAGTTTTGTATCGATTTCATTAGGTCTTCTCAGGCTTGCAAAGCTTCCATTCTCATTTCTTGAGGAGGTTGATGAATGACAAGAAATTGCGGGGGTTGAAATTGGTCAAAACCGAAAGAATTAGAATCGTGAAAATTTTGATTCATCGGTTGACATTCAAAAGTCGCATGAGGACCCCCATAATTTTCACAACAAAGAATTTGTTGTTGAAAACTTGGTAAAGTTTGTGGGAACTTATCATAGTTTTGATTGTAGCACGGGTCCTCATTGTAGATAAACGAGACTTGAGGTAGACAATCGTAACCATAATGAGCATCGTTCCTACATAACTCACAAGAATACGTCTGGTACTGAGGTTTTGGAGGGTAGTCTGAAAGATTTTGAGAATCATTGAAAGAATTCGGATTTGGATCATAAGCGAATGAATTTCGAGCTCTCGAAGCGCAAAATGAACAAAATTCACCGTTAACGGGCCTTCACACCCGCAACAAGTGACTGGATTTCCATCTCCACAAGTGAAATTTAAACAAACTCCATTTATAAGATTAACACCACGCTGCTAGCCCATACATAGATAACAATAAAAGCCATCACATCGTTGTCCACACCCACACACTCACATTGGTTATACGAAGACATGTCGAAGAATTAAATGGATAAGAGGGTAAAGAAGATAAGAATTAAATGAATAAGATGATAGAGACGATTATTTATAGCAAAATACATAAGAAAGAAGAAAAATATTTTTGGTAACCGATAATCGAACAAGTGTACGGTAGCTCTTTAGAAAATGCACAAAGAAGCGGAGGAGCGGGTAAGCGCGAAGCTATTAAAAAACTTCTCCTTTCGGTTTGAAGTTCGTAGGATCGACCCTCCTTATACGTCTCTTATAGTTTGTAATCTAAAGGTGAGCCGAATTCACAAGTGACA
Organism: Tanacetum coccineum; assembly: GCA_026074375.1. Lineage (NCBI taxonomy): Eukaryota > Viridiplantae > Streptophyta > Magnoliopsida > Asterales > Asteraceae > Tanacetum > Tanacetum coccineum. The sequence continues at coordinate 45,549 of BQNB010022269.1, read as the reverse complement.
CAACGGTTGATTTTGTTGTTTTTCGATTTTTTTGGTATTTTTGATTACTTGAAAATATTCACAAAAGAAAGCGATAACTTCACGGGGAAGGGTCTTCAAACACTAATCTTCAAACGAAACACGATAATCGTAACACACCTCCCCGACAGCGGCGCCAAAAATTGATTACTTGCTTTATATATATATATATATATATATATATATATATATATATATATATATATATATATATATATATATATATATATATATAATACATATATAAATAAATCACAAAGATCAATAATAGAAGAGAGTAAGTATTCCAAGAGGCTTTTCTAAGAAAGAAATTACTTTTGACCAAAGAAAATCCCTAAAAAAAAACTTTCCCGGGTTGTGTCCCGACGAGGCGCGAATTTGAAAATCGAGGTAACGTTTGTGGAACAATGCTTGAATATCACAAATTAGACTTGGTTTTCTATTTCTACTAATAATATGCTAAATTAAATAAAGGCAAACTAAAACGAAAGCAATTAAAGCTAAAACACGAAAAAACAATAACGGGATTCAAATCCCGTTCTTTAAAAAACTAAATTCTACAAATTTAACCCTAAAAATGCAAATTTAATTTTTATAAATCCAAAATGATAAAAGAAAATTAAAAAAAAGTATTATATTTTTTTGACTTTTATATTTTTTATTATGAATTAAAACGAATTTAATCTAAAAATGCATAAAAATAGTAAACTAAATGGGAAAATAAAATGAGCTAAACATCTTATTTAAATAAGCAGAAAATAAGCAAAAAGGGCCTGAAAGCTTAAAGGCTAAAAAGGGTGTTATATATTTAATCTTGCAATCAATAACCGGTAAAGACCCAAGGGCATGTTGTAGTGGAGTTGTGTGTTAAAACGTGGTTGAGGTTGTGGAGGTCACGGGTTCGAGCCTTGCTCACCCATGACTTCCCAATTTCCCTCGTTTTTTTATTTTGCAAAATTTATGAAACAACTTTATAGATAAGCTAAAAATAAGGACTTTTTGTGAAATGACTTTTTATAAAAACCTAAAATAAGCTCCTAAAAGTGACAGTATACCTAAAAAGAACTACAAAGGTTTAAGGCCTAAACAGTTTGTCTTTTTAAGGCTAAATAAGCTAAGGAAAAGCAAATAAGCTATTAACAACTTATACCCTATTCCTAATAAGCACTATGAATAAAAAACAAGCTAGCAAATAAGCTGGAAAAGCTTTAAAAGGCATTAAGATAGATTTAACTTAAAGGAAAACTAAAAGGCATTAATATTTAAGCTAATTTTGCAAATAAGCTTATATAAGCTCAAGCCTAAGTTGAATAAGCTACAAGGGCCTAAAACCTAACCTAATAAGCAAATAAAAATACACATTAAGCAAAACTAAAAGCTAAAATACTCAAATAAGCAAATAAGAAGTTTGGCTAAAACTGTTAGCCAAACAGCCCTAGGGACACTTTCTAGCTTATTTTTAAGGTAGATAATCCATCCTTATGGCTTAGTGACTTATATGCAGAGAAAGCTTATCTTATAAGCTACAAAAATCAGCAAACAAAAAGGAGTTTGAGATTTAAATAAGCCATGAAAAAGCCATAGGAAAAGAGATGATTACACATAATGCATCTTTTTGTTGTTTTTAAGTATTTTTCTAAAAGACAAAGGGGCTAAGTGCAGCCCTAGTAAATAAGTTTTAAAACCCTAAATAAGCTTAAACAGATTAACTACTATATGTAAAGAACCTATGCTATCAATTTTAGACTCTAAAAACAACTTTAACTAACCTAAAATTGAGATTGAAAAAGAGACTTTTAACTTTGAAAATATACTTAGAAAACTTGACAGGTTTTGACTAAAATCAAAATGGCAAATACTAACTTAAACCTACTGCATATTAAAGCCTTACCAAGCATGAAAACAACATTTAAAAACACTTAATCAAAATCTAAGTAAATAAGCTAAAAAAATCAACTCAAAATACCACAGTTTTAAACCACTTCTAGACAAAACCATAAAACTCACATTTTAACTTTTAAACTTTTTAAAAACTGATTAACACAACTCAAAAGGGCTTATTAAAGTTGGATTAATACCCCCAAAAAGTTTTTAAACCATTTTGACCCATTTTCCCTCTTAAACCAAACACCCCTTTAAAAACTGGTTTTCTATTTTTTGGTTATTATAAAAAAATGAAGCTAGATTTTAACAAGACAAGATGACAACTGAGTAATATAAGCAAGAACAAGCAGCAACAACCTTAAATAAGCCCTTGAAATAAGCAAACAAGAATAAGCTGTTTAAGAGCTATAAACCACAGATTATGAAAAATACTTGAACAAATGAGATTTACACTACAAGTAAGCATAAGTAAGCATTAAACATGAAATATAAGCATAAATAAGCACAAATGGGCAGTAAATAAGCAGTTTAAATAAGCAAACAATAAATTAAGCAAAAACATGAAAAGTGGGAACTTACAAAAGTCCTTAGCTTTTGGTTAAGAACTTATCACCCAAATCACTTCCTAATCTATCCTATAGCTTCCCATGAAGCTCTAAACCCATGTCCATCCATAATTCACCATGCTCCATGATTCTTGAACATAGAATTTTTGATAAAAGAGTGTTAAAACAGAAAATCAATTTCAAGCTTATGAGAAAGCTTGAAAAGGTTTTGTAAGTGTAAAAATGAGCTTGTGGAAAAGACTTGTAAATAACTTAAGTGCATGAAAAACTTAAAAGATAGATAAACATAAAAACTTGAATTTCATTAAGACAAAAAAAAGTTACAATGCTTGAAAAGTAAAATTACATTTGAAAGTAAAATAAGCTGTGAAATAATTTTTAAAAATGAAATTACACTACTCCTAAAATTACACTAAACTACTCCTAGATACTATTACATAGAGGATTCTAATCTATTTATATAAAAAAAACTAAGGGCACAGGGTGTGCTTCTTGTGCTTGTTGTGTGAGAGGCTCGAAGTCATTCATCTCGTCCATCCATTCAATCTTTTTCTCCAAGTAAACTTATCTTAGCCCTTGAATTTGGTCCTTGTTCATCATCCAATGGGTTTAAAGGGGGTTGCCAAGGTGGATTGGACTGTTGTGGTGTGGGGTGGTGATGTGGGGTTCGTTTGGGGTTTTAGGAAAGGAGGATAAATAGTGACATGTTTGTCGGGCTGCAGGGTATAAGGAAAGGGATGGGTGAAAAGTGAAAATGGAAGGAAAAGTTTTATAGATTAAGGTGTACAGGGTAACGGTCATTTGATATTTAACTAGAGTTAAGGGTAAAAGGATGTGGGGTGCAATGGGTGAAAAGGTGTAGGGGCTAACCTTGTTAGTCCTTAAGGACTAGCAATGTTAGTCCTTAAGGACTAACGATGTAAGGGTTAAAGGGTAATGGGGCTAAGAGGCTGTTAAATGTGTTTTGGGCTCATTTGTTTGGTTTTGGGTCGGACTTAATAAAAATGGATTTGGACTTTTATAGTTGATTTAGGCTTATAACATGGGCTTTTAATTTAATAACTAAGCTTAATAGGCTGACTCGGCCCATTAACTTGAGTACGGGTCGGTCCATTTAAGATTTCTTCATTTTCGGCTTCGTCTTTGAGTTTTGTTGATTTTGACTTTGACTTTTGTTGACTTTGACTTTGACTTTTTACGGTCTTTCCAATCCCGTGCTCAGTTTTGTCCGTTTTGCTTCATTTTTTTGTCCTTTAGTGAATATCCGGTACCTACACAGTATATAAAGCAAAACAAGCATATATTCGACATTTTATGTCCGTTTTTGGTCATTTGGGGTCTTTTTATTAGGTAAAAAGTATGTATATTTAAGCACATAGCAAGGATGAGTATTATAAGCTAGAAACTAGATATGAAGTGTTGGAGGGGTGTTTGTGGTCACGACAAGAAAAGGAAGACAAGGAGGTGATGGAGGTTCTTGTAAGCTATTGGTTGCTTGCTTGTGATGTCATAGAGGTGCTAGGGTGCTTGCTTGAGGTGCTTGGTTGCTAGCTTGGGTGTAAAATGGGTCAAAATGGAAAGAAAAGTGGTGCAGGGTTGGTTTTTCTTTCGGGTTAGGGTTTAGGGTTTTAAAATGTGGATTAGGGTTAGGATTAAGGGAAAATTAAGGTTTAGGTTTAGTGTTAGGACTGAGATTAGGGCTTAGGATTAAGGTTTAGGGCGTAGTTTTAGGTTTAGGGTTTAGTTTTTAGTTGAAAGTGAAATTAGGGTTTAGGGTTTATTTTTATGATTCAGGGTTTTAAAACCTGGATTAGGGTTAAGATTATGGATAGATTAGTGTTTAGGAGTAATGAATTAAGTACTTGTACCTTGTGTTAAAGTGATGTAAAGTTTAAACATGGTTTAGAAGCTTAAATGACCTAATTAGGTTTCCAGGCCTTATTGACTTGTACATTGAGCTTAAATGAGTTGTACATTAACTTGGAGGGAAAATATGATTTAAATATTATGCATTTTACACTTGTACATAAGTTTGAAGGCTTACACATTTATTTTATATGTATATATTACATATAATTAGGGTTTTGACGTAAACGTTAACGTTTAATGCTTGTTTTGATATAACGTTTTGAAAAGTACGTTAAATGGATAATGTACTTGGTAAAAATGATATTAGGATATAGACTTGACATATTAGGATGCTTATATGATATAAACATAGATATAAATGGCATTGATAGAGGTTGCGTGAGCTCGTTTACTTTAGAGATGCAAGTTACGTTGCATTATAAGATAAAGCAAAAAACTTCCCTATAAAAGGTGCTATATTTATAATAGATGGATATTACATTGTATCTAATTTAATAGATGGAAAAATTACATTGATGAAAATTGCGGGTTGTTATACATTTCTTTACCATTTTCATCCTTGAGTAGAGGCTTTTGAGTTTCCATTGGTGTGCTTACAGTCTTGACTTTTGAAAACCTAAATTTCTTTAAAATTTCATCAACATATTTATCTTGACTAATAAATATGCCATCCTTCTTCTGCTGCACTTGTAAACCCAAAAATAATGTAAGTTCTCCCATAGAACTCATCTAAAATTTCTCATGCATCAACTTCTCAAATGCATTGCACAGCTCTTTCTTTGTTGAACCAAAGATGATATCATCCACATACACTTGGACCAGCAAAATATCACCTTTGTGCCTTTTAATGAATAAGGTTTTGTCTATTTTCCCTCTTTGAAACCCATTTTCCAATAGATATGTTGACAAGGTTTCATACTAGGCTCTAGGAGCTTGATGTAGTCAATACAGTGCTTTTTCAACCTTGTATACTCTATCAGGAAAGTTTGGATCTTCAAATCCTAGTGGTTGACATACATACACATCTTCTTCAATCTTCCCATAGAGAAAATCACTTTTTACATCCATTTGATACACCACAAAATCTTTAAAGGAAGCATAAGCTAAAAATAGCCTAATTGCTTCAATTCTTGTAACAGGGGCAAAGACTTCATCATAGTCCAAACTCTTCTTCTTGTGGTGTACCTTGGATCAACCACTAATGGTTTAATTTATCTTTCATAATTCCGCCTTTCATCCTTTTTTTTAATCCTGAAAACCCCGTTCATTTAGAGCCTAATGCCCTTTTTTTCCATTTTGGTAAAATCCACTACAGTCCAAACTTCATGTACGTACTTAAATAGTAAAGCTTCATTCTGCATAGCCTTTATCTAGCTTGGATCCTTCAATCATGAATTACCTTTTGGGTCATTCCTGTGATAAAAAACAAGCACACAAGCAGTTTTTGAAGTCTTTATATAGTTTGTACTTTAATGAATAGTACTAAAAAAACCCATGTTCCTCTAAATGTCTTTGACATCTTTCTTGTTTGTGTAGCTGATTGCAAATCTCCAATCACTTGATCAAGATGATGATCTTTATGAATTCTTGTAGTTGGATTAGGACTGACTTGGATTGTTGTATCCAAATTGTTCATGTCAGCCATTGCACCATCATCTTCATCATCTCTTGAGAAGTCAAATATGCTATCATCTTCCAAAGCAGGCATATTTATATCAAATGGAAGTTTAATACTTGTTTTTCCACAAACAACATTAACCTCATTTATGCCAGCATCATTAATAGTTAAACTAACAGTATTAACATTACCAGTAGTATTAACATTGTTAGTGTTGTTAACATTATCTTCATTCTCTTAATCTTTACATTCACTATCTTTTCTTGGATGTTCATCAACCTTCTTTCCATCATCACTTGAAGGTTTGGATCCATCATTATGAGAACTCTTTGGATCTTAGGAATATGGTGGATTAGCAGTCCATAATGGTAGCAAAATGTAATTTTTGACAGGTTCTGTCTCCTTTTTAGCTTGACATGCATTATCACTTGCTTTTGTACCTGCAAAACCATTAGACTGTGCACCTGCAATAATTGGCTCATAATTCATTGTTCTTGTTAGTGCTGATAATATCAAATAGCCAATTTGTTAGGAAGGTAAATTTACTTGTCCACTACCTACAACATTAGGTGTACTCTTACGAAACCTAATATTTTAGTTTTTCTTCCACATCCTTGTTCTACTATTTGAAACTCTAAAAGGCTTTACTATTCAAAGAAGTATCCAACAAAGAAACCTTTATAGCCTTATCATCCAATTTATCTAAGTGATCTATGGTATTAAAGAATGGGTTTCAATGACACCTATATGGTCTCATAAAATAAAGTGGGTGTTTCTACCTTAAAATTTCATAAAATGGTCTTGTTATAAGGCTTAACTACTAACACTCTATTTTGCACATAGCAAGCAGTATTAACTGCTTCTGCTCAAAAAGTAGTTGGAAACTTAGAATCAGCTAGCATAGTCCTAGCAGCCTCAATTAGTGTCCTATTCTTCCTCTCAGTAACTCCATTTTTTTGAGGAGTTTTAGGTATACTAAATTGTCTCAAAATACCTTTCATCTCATAAAATTGATTCATTTCTCTATTTTTGAACTCAGATCCATTATCACATCTAATCACCTTAACCTTGTGATCTGCTAGATTTTCTATCCCAGTTATAAAGGACTTAAGAATGCCACTAGTCTCATCCTTAGTAGCTAGAAAGAAAACCCATGTAAACCTACTGTAATCATCTATGACAGCTAGGAAATATATTTTCTTCTTAAGGCTTTTTACAAATGTTGGACCAAACAAGTCCACATGCAACAAATGTGAAGGAAGACTGATTGAGCTCTCTGTTTTGGACTTACAAAAGGCTCTGTGCTGCTTTCCTTTTGACAAGCAACACAGGTTTTATCATTTTCAAAACGTTTGTAAGGTAAACATCTTACAAGATTTCCCTTAACAAATTTATTCATGGTTTTAAAATTTAAGTGTACCTATGCCTTAAAAAGTTTGGAAGGTAAACCTCTTACAAGATTTCCCTTAACCAATTTATTCATGGTTTTAAAATTTAAGTGACCTAGCCTTCTATGCCAAAGTTTAGATTCATCAGATGTGGCTTTTGCAAAAAGGCAAGTTAAACCTCCTTTAGGAACTATGTTCTTTAAATCAACACTATACATATTGTTCTTTCTAGGAACTCTAAGTAAAACTTGACTTTCATCAATTAACTTAAAGTTTGGAGATAAAACAATACATTCAGTGTCATTAAAAAGAACACTATTCTTTTTATCACACATTTGTGAGACACTAAAGAGATTAAACTTTAACTCTCTCACAAAATACACATTTTCAAAATCTAGATTACCAGTTTTAATGGTACCTTTTCCTGTGATTTTCCCTCCTTTGGGGTTCCCTCCAAAAGCAACATATCCTCCATCTATCTCTTCATAGTCTGTAAGATAGGACATGTTCCCTGTCATGTGCCTTGAGCATCCACTATCAATCACTCCTTGATCCTGTAAATCCATTTGTGGATTGCCCTGCACATTAGATAAGAAAATCAGTTTCTTTTGGGGACCCAAGCCATCACTGACTTGGATCTGCCTTGTGCATCAATATAATCAAACTTCTTTAGGGTGATTGATGCACTGTTGTGTTTAGAAACATGGTCTAAAACTTTAGTCTTTGGTTTCCAAACCCAACAAGCTGAGGCCTTAACAACATTAACATTATTTCCCTTAACAACATTAACTACTGCTTTTGGCCTAGCAGCATTAACTACTGCTTTTGGCCTAACAGTATTAACATTTTTATCCTTAACAGTATTAACCCTCTCATTAAAATTACTGTTTTTAAATGCTGTATTCTTGTGAATATGCCTCTTAATAATTGAATGTGCCTTTTTAGAAATATATGACATTGGTCTAGCAGCATTCACTGTTGTTTTTTGTGTGAGAAGCATTAACTTGTCTAACAGTATTAATTGATACTAAGCCAGACTTCATTAGTACTGCTCTTGGAACCATGTTCTTTTTAGCACATGGGTGAGTCTTTTTAGCAAAGTTTTGATGATTCACCCTTTAAGTATTATTCCAAACAGGTTTTACCATCCTATGTTTTTGAAACTATTTATGATGGTAATTGCAGTTAACTTGTAAATGATCAAAACTTGCACACACATAACATGCCTTATTAAACATCTCAAAATTGCTTCCTAGTCTTTGAGACATCATATTGTTCCAATTTCTTTGATTTCCTCTTAGATTGTGAGTGTTTTGCCTATGTTTCTTAACTTGTTTAACAGTTTTTCTAGCAGTTTTCTCTTGTTGCTTAGGTTTAACAAACTTTATCTTAGCAATACTATGCATGACTATGTTTTAGAAAGATATGACATTGGTCTAGCAGCATTCACTGTTGTTTTTGTGTGAGCAGCATTAACTTGTCTAGCAGTATTAATTGATACTAAGCCAGACTTCATTAGTACTGCTCTTGGAACCATGTTCTTTTTAGCACAGGGGTGAGTCTTTTTAGCAAAGTTTTGATGATTCACCCTTTGAGCATTGTTCCAAACAGGTTTTACCATCCTTTGTTTTTGAAACTGTTTATGATGGTAATTGCAGTCAACCTGCAAATGATCAAAACTTCCACACACATAACAGGCCTTATTAAACATCTCAAAATTGCTTCCTAGTCTTTGAGACATCATATTGTTCCAATTTCTTTGATTGCCTCTTGGACTGTGAGTGTTTTGCCTATGTTTCTCAACTTGTTTAACAGTTTTCCTAGCAGTTTTCTCTTGTTGCTTAGGTTTGACAAACTCTATCTTAGCAATACTAGGCTTAACTGTTTTCTTCTCAGTTTTAGTTTGAGACACATTTTCTTCCTCACTATCTGACACCCAATCTTCAATAATTGGAGAATCATTAGACTTCCTAACTACCTTAGACACTTCTTCATCAGACTTTCTGTTCTCAACTACAGGCTTATTAACAAACTCATCTAAACCAGTAAAAGACAAGTCAGGTGTTGGAGGCATGAAGTTTCCTGTGTAGGGAGGTGGAACTGCATTATAGCCTAAGCCTTTCTTGTAGTTGTCAACAATCTGACTTTCTATGAGTTTGTTTAAGCTTTTAGATGCATTTTTAAATTTGTCTACATTAAATTGAATTCCATCTTTTTCTTTTTAAGCTATTTCTAGCTTCTTCCTGAGCTCTCTGATAGCTATATCTTTACATTCAATTTCAAATTTTAAGACCTTTATATCTTGTGAATAAATAGACTTATTTGCCTTATAAACTTCAAGTTTCTCTTCTACTGACTCTAATCCTGACTTATAAGCTAGAACCATTAACTTAGATTTCTTAAAATCTTTATGTAGTTGATCAAATTGAGATTTAAGAGTTTCAACAGTTTTCAAACAACATTTTAAACAATTTGAATTATTAGATACCTCTGAGTCAGAACTTGAAGATGAGTAAGCCATGAGTGCTTAATTAAGTCCTTTGATATGTGTGAAAACACATATCCGTTTTATATCAAAAATGGCCCTAAAAAGACAAAATTGTGCTTTAAATGCTTGAATATTGCTTGTTTTGTCTTTGTGATTGTGTAGGTACGGATAATGCAAAAATCTCAAGAAAACGGTCAAAATCGGACAATCACGGACACGGGAAAGGAAAGAAAATACAAGAGCCGGAAGAATGCTATCAAAGGTCAACAAAAGTCAACCCCTGGTTAAACAAAGTCAACCACAAAAAGACAAAACCTAAAATTTCCAAATCAGTCCCTCAAAGAAAACCAAATTGCAAAAATGGTCCCCTAAACCCTAACGATGTTAACTCTTGTTTATAAGAGTTAACACCGGTTAATCCCTTATAACAAATCCAATAAGCCCGAGACCAAACACATCCCAGGCCCAAAACCCTTATAAGCCCAAAAGTTATAACCCGGGTCAAAGAAAGTCAAACACCTCCTCTTTTATAAGAGGTAAAACGCGAGAAAAACAGTTTTAACTGTTCATCATCTTCCCCGTTTTACCTCGAGCTTAAATCAAAGGGGTAATTCAAATTGGCTACGTGGTTTAGAAATTCAAGTGAAAAGGTACACGTTGGCAGAGTATTACATCATTTCTCATTCTCATTGGCCAAAACCCAAAGGGAATGACACGCGGTTCTGACAACAAACACACGAGGAATGAGGACTTTACACTAAAACGCTCACAAAAGAAGCACAACATGTCACATCATGGATTGCCACGCTAGCAATCCGTGTGAGCTAAAGAATGATCCAACGGACAAGATTGTGATCCAATCATAGCTAATCATTGGAAGGCCAGGATGAAAAGGAGCGTGCAAAGGCTTGACACCTAGAAGCTTCTCCTGGCAGCTATAAAAGGACTCCTTCACCCTCACATTGTCATCTTCCCTTTTCCTGAAAACCTTTAGTTTTCAATAGCTTATGTAATTTTCAGTTTTAAATGTAATTTTTCTCTTTAAACTTTTGTAACTTTCAATTTCCAAAGCATTGTAATCCGTTTTAAGTTTTAATTAAATCATCATTTTAAGTTTTCATAAGCTGTGTTACTCATAAGCTACTAATAAGCTCATACTGTATGCTACTATAAGCCTATAATTAGATACATTTAGTATTTAAGTCTCTAAAACAGAGCTTGGATTTGAGTTCTAATAAGCCTTAATCTACTGAAACTCTAAAAACAGCTTAAATACCTTGGCTATTTGGATTTTTGAGCTTTTGGAAGATGAGCTTACTTTGGAAGAGCTCATATGGACTTTTACTGGCTTATTTATAATAAGCCAGAGCTTGTAGATTGCTTAATTAAGCCATTAATAACCTTTGTTTAGCTAAGGTTCTAGTAAGTATTCATTTTAAGCTTTCCTGTCTTAAATTTCTTAGTATAGTTTAGCTTGTTTTGCTTTACAAAGACCTTGAAGCTATGAATTATACGACTAAGATTGATAGAAAAATGATTTTTATAAGTATAAAACTCTATGCCCTAGGACCTCCTTTTATACACCAAGGAGTCCTACTCGGCTTACAATACTTTCCTAAGTATATAAAATCTTTTCTATAAATAACTAATACATATCAAGTAAGCAGTACTAACAAACAGTACTAACTTAATACTAGCAGTACTAACTACTTAGAATATTTTCCTGAGCAGTAGTAACTCTTCAGCAGCATTAACTTCAAGCAGTCTTTGTACTAGCAGTAGTAACTTTCACTAGCAGCATTAACTTCAACTGAGAAGTCTTAACTTTGTACTAGCAGTACTAACTGTGTACTAGCAGTACTAACTGTGTACTAGCAGTAGTAAACACTTAGCATATTTTCTTTGAAGTCCATGAGCAGTACTAACTTCAGCTGAGCAGTATTAACACAAACATGAGCAGCAGTAATTCAAACAACATCAAGAAGACTTTTAATCCCAACATCATCAATCGATAGAGGGGTTTAAAGAAAAGAGGTACAAAGTAAAAGGAAGTGTCAATGATGAAATAAGTAGAACACCTTTCTTGAAACCACATCATCACAAATATAGGTACCAAATCAATTTCGTGATCACTTGACATTCTAAGTCCAAATCCATAGCCATTTTGATGTTTTAGTGAATCTTTAATCTAATATCGTGTTAGCATTAAGTGTTGTGTTTTAGATTGAATGTTGTTAATCTAGGACAAATGTTATAATGAATTGTCGTTAACATAGAAACAATTGTCTGATAACTGACATGTAAGCATAATTGTGTATAAAGGGCTTGCCTGAGTAAGTGAATTTAACTTTGAAGGTTATTTATCAACCGCATGTGTTGACTTGTCAAACTGCATAAGTTGACTAGGTCAAATTGCTGAAAAATGCGGTCAAACTGCATAAGTTTACTAAGTCAAACTGCATAAGTTGACTAAGCAAAAACTGCATAAGATGACAAGTCAAACTGCATAAGTTTTGACAAGTTAAACTACATAAGTTGACAAGTCAAAACATTCTAAAACGGAGATCAAATGCCGAATTGACTAAGTCAAGTTGCTAAATGATAGTGTCAAACTGGGTAAGTTGACTGGTCAAACTTGACCAATGGCATTTTTGGTTTTGATCAAACCGCAACATTTGTGTTTGTCCAAACCGATGTTTACCAAAACCACCCCCCCCCCAAACCGCAACTATTTAAGCCACAACTATTCAAACCGTAACCTTTAGGCTTAACCCGCAACTTTTAGTCGTCAAACCGCAGCTTTTGAAAATGATCAAACCACAACTTCCAGTCAAACCGCAAGTACCAAATAGCGACTTTCCTACCAAATGGAAACTTTGCCAAACCGCAACTGCCATAATGCAACTTTTCTGCCAAAATGAAACTGTCAAAATGTAACTTCTTCCTGCCAAAATGAAACTTTTGTGAAAGAACACACCCACAAACAAAAACACAAAACCTTTCTAAACACCACCAATTTTATAACATTTTTGGCTCGAATTTTTTTGCAAAAACTCATCAATCTAAGCTATATCCACATAAAACACAAAACCTTAAACATTTTTTAATCATCAAAATTTGTTCCAACTTTTTCAAAAAATTTCAAATCAATCCAAACACAAACATAAAACGCTCCTGGTCTCTGATGTCAATTGTTAATTATAAAGATTCATAACATAAACAACGATTCGGAGGTCAGGGAGGAAAGAATAAGTAGAAAGCCATATTTATTTGATTGAGAGAAAAGGGTAGAGAGGGAAATATGTGTGTGTTTTTTAGAGAGAGAAACATACACACTTTGTGTTACAAATGATTTCCTCACCCTCCTATGGAAGTATAGGAGGATATATATTGTCCTTGATGATCCTAACTACATATTTGAATTATTAGTCCCTTGCCATATCCAACTAAAGGTAAAACTAATGTCTTTCCGTATAAGTCTTCATATTTTACTTTTGCATAAAATGACAAGGGGTTCTAAATTTTTCCGAGGTGCTACAACCAACATTCACTTCAATTGTCTTTTTGAAATCAATGAACCAATTGTCCCTCGGTTCATTCTAGATTTTTATAGTCAAGTCAAAGTCCAAACCAATGAGTATGGTTATCTTCGAATCTCGTTCATGATTCAACATAAATTTATCGCTCTTTTACTTGCACAATTCGGTCAAATTCTTAGAATCCCATCAAGCCGTCTTCACAAACGAATGGGATCTTGCATCTCTTGCATTCTTCCAAGAGACCGAGGGACCATATCATACCGATCTTTCTACTCCTGATAAAATTCGTCGATTTCTCCAATTGGAACGTACCGAGTCGAATCGTACCATCAAAAGTAAAAATTTCATTCTCACTCCTAATCAAATTCTTACCAAAGAATTAAGACAAGATATGAAGCATTGGGAAGAACTCATTCGTGAGAATGTGTTCGGGCTAGGAGGCCACCAGGACCATCTTCTGGCGAGTCTCGCTCATATGTTGTATTGTATTCTTGTCGAAGAACAATACAATCTTGCTTATTTCTTTGTCAAACGAATTGAATGTGTTAGAGCTACTTCAACTGCCAATCTTCCTTATGGCATGTTCTTGACTTTTCTTTTTTGATACGTCATGGAGCATTATCCTTATCTTGACAATGGCATTTACAATATCGTCGATAGGGTCATGCATCCACTTACCTTAAAACAAACTCGAAAACCCTGAAGTGATCATGGAATGCCTAAAGCCCGTCACTCCGTCTCATCATCATCTACTCATCATTATGGATCTTTATCTCACCATGAAGATGACGATAAAGATGATGGTGCTTCTCGTGCTAGTACTTCATCCCCCTCTACCTACCTCAACTCTCTTCAACCACTTAATGACTAAAGATACGACATTCCTACTTCTTCTCAACAAGATGATGATCTTCTCTTCGAGTGACAAACTACCTTGCTTAATCAAACGCAACAAATCCATGAGGAAGTTAGAGGTGGATATAAATCATTCAACAAGGCATTGGGAGGAGTCTTCGAAAAGAAAAAGAAATGAAGATGTTGAATAATGATTAGCTCGGTAGAATAATTTGTTTAGGACTTTGTGTGAACTTATGTTTATGTTTAATTATTTGTGTGATGACAACCCGACTTAATCAGAAGAATTTGAACTTGTTTAGCTTGCTTAGGACCTCTAATAATTACGGGTTATTAGTATGCTCTTTATATTTATCCTTATCTCATACATTTCTACTAGTTGCATGCATATATGATCTATTTGTTTCATGCACATATATGTTCACATAGGACTTGCTGCAAATTGATCATCAAAACATAACTTTTCTCACAAAATTTTAGCAAAAAGCAAATTTTGGGTCGTCTGAAAAGTATTAGATGGGCGGCCCCCTTATCAATAAGGGACCGACACCATAGATAAGGGGGTCGGCCTACCAAATCATGGGTTTTACTATTTCTTTCTGCTTTTTGACCCTCTTTTACTTAGCCTGAGCTATCCTTACCCAGAAAACACAAACACATTTTGGAAATGCTTAAACTAACTCAAACTCATACCATTTCTAAACCACCTTTTTACAATAAATTACATCTCTTTATTTTCCAATTCATCATCTTCTTCATTCATCATCACCCACCATTACTTCCGTGGCATCCACCAAAGCTTCCACCTCCAAACCTTCTAAAAGACTAAGAATCAACATAATTCCACCAAAACAACTATTCATTGACCTTACTCATGAGGACATCAAAACTCCTTTTCCAAATTATAAAGTCTTATCACCAAGTGCCCCAAATGCACCCTTAAAAACTCCATCTACCGTGGCCACTTCTTCATCCTCCATTGATTCTAAACTCAAATCACCAACCTTCTCCACATCACCATCCACTAATGGCTACTTGACCTTAACAATGTCTCCTCCTCTAAGAGTACCTCCACCACCTCCAACTTAAGAAAGTGGATCCATGGACATCACTCTCACTATTTCACCAATTACTCCACTTGACATTCAATTCAATACTCCATCACCTCCATCACCTCTGGTCATCCCATTCTGTTGAACCTTCTTGAAGCACATGGAGATTCATGCTTATGTTGCATTTACAACCTCACTCTCATCTTTGGATTGAGAGATGAACTCCAATACATATTTTCTTACATTGAACACATGCTTTCCCAACCACCACCACCAAAATCGCCACCACCACCATCAATCTCTCCAAACTAAACATGCTCTATGTTTAGTTACTCATGTCTCAAATAATTTTCAACTAAACCTTTTGCAAGTTAGTCCTATGGCATTCTAGGAAAATTTGGACATTTGTAGTTTTTACTTATGTATGATGTATTATTATGCGTTAAGCATAATATTTCCTTTTAATGCATGCTAGTTGTATGATTGTGTGTTACATACAATTTTTATGTTGAATGAATGAACTATTATTCTATGTTTTTAATATGCAATTGGCAAATTTGTTAGCTATCTCCTATATGCATATATAGTTGAGTTTACTTGGTTGATGTTTGTGATGGTTGGCTAAAATCTATTGTCGCCATGCTTAAATATTTTTTTATTGCTATATGTTAGAAACATTGGTTTTGTTCCTCTAACTCGTTTTTGTAGCAAAGTTACCATAGCTTGATTCTTTGGTGCCCTCGATCAAGGGGGCGCACACATCAAGGGGGAGCGCTATTTCGTTGATTTTACGCATATTCATCGATGAAGCCTTTTTGATTTTACATAAAGGGGAAGAAATGGAAATAAAACTCACTAAATACTTGTTTAAAAATAATTTTACATTTAATGAGTTTAAATTTTGTAATCATCAAAAATAGGGAGATTGTTGATAGAAATAATGCCTAAAAGCGTTATTAATATTTTTTGACCTCTCTACGTTTTGATAATCACAAAATGTAAAAACGTTTAATGTAAAATTAAACATAAACAAGTAATTAGTCATAAATTTCCATTTTGAATATTTAATCACTTAAAGGTATGAATAAATAAATGCTTAATGCATTTTTATGATCAAAAGAATTTTTATTCAACCTCACAATTTTTATAAAATATTATAAACATTTTTATAACTTTTACAAAATATTTTTTACATTTAAAAGAAATATTTTATTCAAAATAAATATTTTGAATTCAAAATTTCTACCTAAAAACGGCTAGAAATGTTCTAGAAAACATCTCCCCTAGAAAAGACAAACAAAAGAGCGTCTAGGCCTGGGTGGCCCCCTTAAATATAAATGCGGCCCCCTTAGTGATAAGGGGGCCGGTACATGAGCTAAGGGGGCCGGCCAGTCCAAAAGGCTCCCAGCTTTGCCTGTAAAAAGCAGATTATTCCCAACTGATTTTCTCACCTTTTGCACTCATTCTCTTTTGTCTAAAATCAGTTTATACATCACTACAATTCTTTGATCATTTAATCTTAAGCATTTGTTTCCAAGTGATTCAAGCTTAGATCTTTGAGTGCAAGAGAAGAATACTTCCTACCATCAAGTTACGAAGTATTATAGCTTAGTTTGTGTTATCGTAATGTAGTTATGATTGTATTATATTTTGTAAATCATTTATGTACATTGTGTAGTTGTGTGTATTAGTTAGATCGTGGTGATCATAAAGAGGATAGATAGATCGGGGTGATCATGTTAGTGTCTAGGTGAAGTGAAGAGTTGATAGTGCAGTTAGTATTTTATTCTTCAAAATACAAAGGGTGTGATAGATTGGCTCTAGCTAAGATTAGAACTCGACATTTGGCTTTGTGTAAGAAATTGGTGTAAGCTACTTGTGTACGGTTTTCTCTACCTAAAAGGAGTTTGTTGACATAGTGAAGAGTACTCTCGAGTTTGATGCTCGGGGAGTGGAGGTGGGTGAAGAAGTGCTTTGTTAACGAACTATTATAAATCCTTGTGTTGTGGTTTGATCTTTCTAACTCTTATCTCTTGTCTTACATACTTATTCTATAACTTGTTAACATTTATTTACTTAGTTATATTATTCATATTGTGCACATATTGAGATCACATAAAGTCGAATCTAAGTTTTTATAAACAAACGATACATTAAATTAAAAAGCGGTAAACTATTCAACCCCCCCCCCTTCTAGTTTTTTACAAGATGGCACACGTTAGAAAATTGGAAGATGGTTACCGGTTTTTAAAATAAGAGATTCGGCAGGGATTAAGAGAATCCTAGAAAAGACTTGTTAATTTTATATGGAACGCAAAATAGACCAGTATTTGACTTTTGGTCATATTAGTGTATTGGTGAACGGTGTGGTAAAGGTCTTGAAGTTTGACTTATATCAAGTTAAAGTTGTTAATTTTCCAAATGACAAGTCGTCATTGTTGGAAATTTTAGATTAGTTGTTAGGTAATGTGTTGTTTCTAGTAGAATTTTTAAGAAAATGGAGAAGTTACCATAACTTTATGTGAAACTAATGGCGCGGTGTCATTAGAAATAGTTGAAATTTTATGAGTTAAGAGAATTTTTAGTAATGGTACTATGACTTAGTTGATTTGAGGCTATTAATATATGTGAATTATGGCAATTGAATTGATAGTAATTGGTATAATGGCTTTGATGTGAACCTAAAGATGTAGAAAAGTTTGTGAATGGTCACAAGCATGTAGCAAGTAAGATTTTGGGGACAAAATTTAAATAAAGGGGATAGATTTGTAACACCCCAATGTCGGGTTTTTTTAGTATTTTATTACGCATTAGATAGTTTGACTACGACTTTTATAAGTTGAAGGCATTATGTGATTGGTTAGTCAAACCCGATAGTCAAACTATAGGCTATATGTTAGTTAACTATTATGTAAATGGTTTTACAAAGTTTAGTGTGTCACATATATAAGGGAAAATACATAAGGGACCATAGTTTCCAATTAGGCAAACTAGTATCTAACTAGTTTATCTTGACATTTCCTACATTTTTCCAAAGGATTCTAGTATTGTGTAGCTTATGTGTGTGTCGACATATAGCAAGAAAAAGGGAGGGAAAACTCACGCTAGAGATGATTATATTATGGTTTTAAGGGGTTCAATCCAAGAACAAGTCCATAGCAATGATCCTCCAACAAGTAAGTTATCTTATCTTGAATTAATTAGTGATTTGGTGAGTTTGGGTTATGTACTAAATTTGGGGGTTTTGGGTAATTCTTATTTTAAAAGCAAGTATTAAAGTTTTTGGGATCATAGGTTAAGTTAATTTAAGTGAAATTGGTAAAATTAGGGATTTCATCTTATGATCAAGGTATGATCATATGATGTTAATAAGTGATGATTGGGTATGTTCTTGTGTTGTATAAACCTATGTTATGTAAAGTAGATGTGTTAATAGATGTGTATGATGATTATTGACTAGGAACCAAGTGATGGTGTTGATGTGGCTTTGAGGTAGAATAGCTTGGAATCAAGGAAAGTAACTTGTAGTATAACAGTGTTATATATATCGTTTATCATATATGTGTTATGATTGAATGTATTGAGAGCATAGGAGCTTGGATTTAGTAATGGGTAGAAGCTAGATAATATGGCTACTAAGTTGTGGAGTTTAGGAGTAGGTTAGTCTAATGGAATTAAACTAACTAAGGTATGTGTTGATTATGTTAATAAGCCTTAATGATTGGTTTATGTTGTGTATGTATGAGTATTGATTGATCTTGGTTTGAAGTGTTGAAGTAATTATGATGCTTTTATGATAATTGTGACAATCGGTAATTTCAAGTCATTTTACGTCAATAAACTCAAACTATTTACTTTGAGCTTTTACACATTTACTTTTAATTTCAACCGTTAAGTTAAATCGCGTAAACTGAAAATCAACAATCAACGTAAACCGGCATTAAATAAATAAAAGTTTATGTCAAGCAAGTTTTATATAATTATTATGAAGATAATTTATAACTTTTCATATTTTATTTTCTTACGTTACGTAAAACGCTTACATTTTCCAATATGTAGCATTCATGCACGCATGTAAACTACATCACCTTTCTACACTTAACCAAATACCCACAATAATACCTAATACCCAAAATTTATATAATTCTTACCCATAATCACTCCCATGGCCGGTTATATACATACAACACACAAAAACAATACCAAGTTTTACTTAGATATTATACCATGTGCTAGTTTTGAGCTATTTTTCAAAGTTTACTTACAAGATCTAGCTAACTCTTACACAAGACCACTCCCCCCCATGCCAATCACTTATAAACCGCACCCTCTCTCCTTGATTCATAGGTGGAATGAGATATTTCTTTCCTAGATATTTTTATTATAAAAGGATACTTGCAACAAGTCTTTCTCACACACTTAGCACTTGCAAAAAAATCAAAACACTCTCTTTCTCTCCATATAAGCTCACAGCTCACAAATAAGCCATAAAAATTTTATAGTTTCTATTTTCTTAATATTATAAGTATACAAGTGTGATCAAGGGTATTATCTAAGGTGTTCTAAGTTGATTTCCAAGTTAGGGTTTCAAGTTTAAGCAAGGGTTTTTCAAGATTTAAGTTAGTGTTTCATAAATCAAGATTGGGGTTTATATAAGGTTTTGGGGTTAAAAATCAAAGCCTAGGGTTTCTTTTGATCATCATCATTGTAAGCATACTACATTTACTCTTTGATTTTCATACATTTGGATTATGTTCTTACATGTTTCTATACTTACATAATGTATTTATATACATAAACGCCAAGATTATTAAGCTATATCATCAACTAGTAGACTTTTATAAATATTTGCAAAGGAATCAAGAACAACAATTACTTATATAACTATTAAGCATGTTATCAAGTTTGCTATTCATAAACTAGCTTATTCGATTTTATAAGTTATTTCCTTATATTGTGAAGTGTTGGATGGGATTAGGTTAGTTGGATTTGTTGATTGTGGAAGAGGTTGAAGTGGTTAGATTAGAGGTTGTTGTTCTGTAAATATAAGGTTAAAATTATAGTTTTGAACTGTGTAAAATGCCTCTTAGAACAGCAGGTTTTAAATAGTAGGCTACGGATTTTTCGACAAGTTAAAACCTTAAAAATATGTTAGTTCATCTTAATACGATTCCGTGCATATAAAGAACGCGAAAAAACAGATTTAAAACGAAGAAGTTATGGTCAAAACAAGATTTAAAACAATATCGACAAAAATAGTTTTTCAGCATAATATGGCAGATTTATATTTCGTGTTTTTAACCATTTTTTAGTCCTAACCGGCTTAAGTATAAAACTAGAAACTTGCTCAAAATGATTTTTCGGTAAAATTTCACGCATTTTGAAGCCCGAAAGTGTAAAACGAAAGAGTAAAACTTAATCAAGCTTGGACTAATTTTCAGAAAGTGTTATAAAAATTACTGCACTATTTTTACTAATAATAGGAGCTGATGTGAATTGTAAAATGGGTTTTCGGATGTTTTCGGGTCCGTTTGGACTATAAAAACCTTAGGAAATAATATAGCATCACTTATATAATATTTATACGCGTTTTAAACTTTATAAATATTATTTTATAAATTAACTAGATTACATATATATTGTCATTGTAAAAAAATAATTAAAGAGGTAAACTTATTTTTATTTTCTGTTAAACTATTATAAATATTATTTTTATAAATTAACTGAAAATAAATTAAAATTGGCATTGCAAAAGTATTTTTAAAATTGTGGTTGAACTTAATGAGATAGAAATCATCTTGTTTTGATTTTGTAGAAGCTAAGTTCTAAAAACTATTATGTGTGGTTGATATAATCTAGATTTTTAAACATTTTTCAATTATTATAGTGTATTGTTCATATTTTCTAGTGCATTGTTTCTTAAAATCGACTTCTATATATTATATAGGTTGAATATCGGTCCCATTTTTTGCTTTAGCGAAGCGACTATTCCTAGTTCCTGATCTATCCTTAAAATAATCGCTAATTCCATCACTTGATGTGTGAGTTTTTAGAGCCCTACTTCTACTTTGTTCAACAATACTCTACAGTTATCTCAAGTGTCGACCGTATAAATGTGATGTTTTACATCTTGGACGGATAGTATTCTCTTTTAATCATATTACGAGTGCCTTAAAGTTTTCCTAGTTGATAACCGTCAATCCTATCACCTAGTATTATGAATTGTGTAATTATTACTTTGTGTAATGTTCTGCTGTGTTTTAATAGTGTATCTATTAGAGTATTCAATGTATTTCAGCTTTGGTTTGTTACCTTTAAAACTCGGTATTAATGGCTTTGCCCTACTGAGTTTTAGTGTGGTATATTTACGAGCTACGTAGGTTGTTAGGATCAGTTGTATTTCTCAGTTATGTAACCGAAATATCTATTTATGTTTTATGATGTTGTTTTGTTATTATGATGTCGGTTTTATTTATGTAATCGTTTTATTTCATTTTCATAATATTCTTTGTTGTGTCATGTATTTCTCAATTTTTATATGTATACGTACTTATTGCGTATGCGTGGTTATTCATGTTTCAGATGAAACTCTCACGTGTTACTTTTTTGTTCTTGTTTTCGAATTGTTTTAGGAAAAATTGGACACCAAGAAAAAAAAAGTAATTATGAGTGAGCTGTTATTAACAAGGTTGGAGATCCAACGCCGTTGTGATGCTTTTGGTCTAGAGTATGAAGCCAATCGAAAGACTATTGTAATGTATTGGGAATGGTAAAATGTGGAACGATAATGGGAAGCCATGATAAGGAGGCGGTGGTGAAAGGATTGCCACAACTTGCTCGTGTGTGACGTACAAGGAGTTCTTAAAACTGTGACCCTTTAACTTTGAGGTAACTGAAAGTTGGCGGTTTGATGGTGTTAGCCCTATGGTTTGAGAAAATGGAAGCTATTATTCCACATCATTAGATTAATCTACAATGTTGAATGTACTAGGTAAGATGTATTTCAGTCATTATTACTTCTTTTGGCGTGTGCGCTTTTAGTTCATGGTGGTTGTCCTATTGTGTTGGACTGTTCAGATTAGTGATGATGCTTATGGGATGCGTCGGTGGCTTCGAAGAAGTTATTATGTAGTCAATGTTTATAGAATGAACTGTAAATAATTTATTAGGTGGCGTCCTGTTCGCAGAGTAGATTTATTCAATTAAAATAGTTTCTCCTAGTTTTAGTGGTGCTTCTTTGATTCTCTTGTTGCATTAGTTCTTTTTGTTCCTTTCTCTTTTCAATTTGTGTTCACTTAGTTCATGTTTTTATTTTTTTAGTTAGTTAAGAGTAACAGATTGTTCTAGAGACCAAGTTGTTGGTAACTTTGTTCGTTTTAAAGTGTACGGATGTTAAAAGCTATACTCTAGTGTTTGTAGAAATTGATTCTTCTATGTTTTCAAGAATGTGTTTTCTACTTTCCGAAGAATTTAACAGATGTGTTTTTTGAGACTTTGTTGAGATCTAGTATACATGGTGGACCTTCGTTTGATTATCATTCAAGGCGAGTTGTGTTTGGATTGGCATCTAACCCAATAAAGATTCAAGAATTCCATCTGATAGTTGGTAATGGATTTGATGGATCAAAAGCTTACGTTTTTTTACTTTTGATGCTAGGCAAGATGGAAAACAAAAAAGGATAGTATTTTAGATAAAAACTCGAGAAAACTAAAATGCCAGTGTTTTTTCATGTCAGCCGCCTTCTCTCTAAGATTTCCCCATTTCGGCAGAATGTTGGCCAGTTTTGTTGCTTATTTACGGACTTGTGGTTCATTGTCTGGTTTGAATTAATGTGAGAGATTTGATACTGGATCTCTAGAACCCTTGTGCCCAACAAATGTAAGTTTTAACGCGACGGGGGTCTACTATAATGCACTGCGTTCTGCTCATAAAGGTTACTTCGTTTTATGTGCTTGGTCATGAACTGTACTAAAAGATGTTGGTTTGGTCTTTTAGGCTTTGAGATTGATAGGTGTTAGTGTTCCCGTTGCTGTTAACACTCTGGAGTTGAAAGCTCTTTGGAGAGCGGTTTCAGAAGTTTTACGGGTTTCGTTTTTATTTCTAGTTGTTTTTTATGTGTGGGGCAGTTCGAAAGTGTGTACATACAAGTTGATTACTTGAACACATGATGTATAAAAACCATGGTAAAATTATTCTGGGTGGTTGTTATGGTGAAGCTCGTGGGAAAGGGCGTTTATGCTTTTTGTGGCTGGTGAGGTTGTATTAGATACTCCTAACTCACTGACTTCTCAACATTGTTTTTTTTTCGAACAATGTTAAATTTTTTCTTTGGGTATCGTTCTACGTGACTCAGTATAAATTGTTTGTGTCTTCTATTGTATTTTGAGATGACTGGCGCGTGCCATCCGATAGATTTGATGTGTCACTGGTACAAACATTTTGCTCTTTGTTAGTTGATTATTTCGTCTTATTCCCATTTTTTGACATTCTGTAGACAATTAGTTCTTTTTCTTATTATCTCTAGGACGTTGTATAGACTAACTTGTGTTATATTTGACCCATAAAGGATCTTGTTTTAATACCTATCGCTCTCTTCGGGATGGTTTTTTATTTTGTTGGATTTTGTCTTGAATTTAGATCGAGACAAGTATAATTTAAATGAATGAAACAATATAGAGATCAGATCGTCCATCAAAGTGGAATTCTTCAAGCTGGTCGGATCGTTAACCGTCTATTATTGAAGATTTGGTATTCAATAGATGTTAAAGAATTTACATGATTACGGAAAAATAATTAATGTGATTATATATATAGTTATCCCTCTTTTGTTTTTTTTATTTGTTGCTATTCGATTAGCTTCCTTTGGTAAGCTCTAAATTTCGCTGCCGCTCTTCTCTATATCAAAGTTTGCGCTTATTAGGTGTGGATTCCATTAGGTTTAGAGATCCAAAAAAATGGGTGTGTGTGTACACAAGGATCAATGTAGAGCTATAGTTATTAGTGTTTGTTTAGCACTTAATGGTCTCAAGTTGTATGTCCACTTAGTATCCTTGTTAGTAAGTAGTTATTAACATTATAATTATTCTGATCAAATGTAATATTAGGGCTTTAGAATGTTTGGTTTAAACACCTTGTTGTATGATAACATTAGTTTTGTTTTTGTTTTAAATTGTGCTTTGTGCATATCTTGCTTATCTCAATTGTTATTTAATCCTAGTTATAAGTACTAAACATGAAATGTGCGCTTTTAAACGGTCCTAAGGAGTCTTGTGGTGTTATTTTTCACAATTGGTTTATCAGAGCTTTCGTGGCTATTTGATCTAGTGTATCTTTACTCGGTTTTTGAAGAAGTAAACCTAAAACCCCTATGTGATTTTTCAAAGAAAAAAGATTTGTGTTGTTTATAAGTTTTATAGGTTGTTTTGATTGTTTTTCTTTAAATTGATTTAGTAGCTCTTTATATATTTATAATTGTCCTCTCTACTGTTTATTGGTATGCATTACAATTTGTAAATCATGTCGTTTTATGCTTTAAGGGTCTTTCTTGGCTTTATTGTAGTTGATTTTGTATGATGGTATTTGGAAGCCTCGTCGTTATTACATTCTTTTTTATAATCATCATTATTAGGGTTTTATGCGAAACCCTTTATGACCATGGAGTGTCTACGTATTCGTTTCTTGGTTTGATTATATTCTGATCTTTGTTTTCTTTGTTTTGTTCATCTACTCATGGATCGATTGCATAAGAAGCAGCATGTTTCCTGTGATTAGTTACTAAATGGTAATAGTCTTGGGTACATGATCTCTGATGGATAGGTTCCTCGAATAGGAGACTATGGTGAGTAGTAATGAGATGAAAATAAAAATCTGGTAACAGCTTTCGGGGGCTCATCATTTTTTAATGTTGTTCGTGTTTTTTTTTCTTGTTTTTATTTTTATTTATTTTACACTGCCTTGAGTATTGTCCGTGTGAAATATTAAGTAGTTTCTTTCCACTGCTAGTTCTTTCTTTACTCTTTCTTTTTATTTGTTATGATAATAATTATATAAAGCAGTATTCGTTCCACGTGCTAAAGGTATTTCTATTATGAACGATATTCATACTTTTTTTTCAGTTTTTTACACAGTACCGTGATTTTTGGATGGTTACTTGGATTTTTTGTAACTTCGAGACTAGACATTTTCTTTGTGCATATATTATTTCAGTTTATTCTTATGAAGAGTTCAATGGAGATGTGACAGTTATAGTGGATACAAAAGTGACAGGTGGTATTGTTTAGGGGGGGGTTCATCCCATTCAGAACATCTAGAATTTTAAGTATAGTACAATCCAAAATGGGTTTACATTGCACTGTGTAATTTAAAAGCATGTTTAATTTTTTTTCATGCCTTTGATTCTTTTTGTTTTTAAAATTCTAAATATCTCATATACGTTAATCGTCTTATCGCAAAAATATATAATAAATACAATTACACGATTCTTACGAGCTTTTCCGACGCATTTAATTATCTTTCTTTAGAGATCCATTTTTTGATCATGTACTGTTTGACACAAAAGAAAAACTATTAAAATTACGTTGTTTTCTTTTTTAAAACGTCCTTTTTATCATCTTTTTTTCAACGGTTTCCGTTTATCAGATGTATATTTTTAGATTTTTTTCTTTTTTTTTTTTTTTTGTTTTTTTTTTCTTCAAGTTTTCTATCTTTTTTTGTTTTAATGTTTTTCTGCCTGTTTTTTCTTTTTTTTTTTTTTTTACGTTTTTTTTCACGTTTTATGGTCGGTATTTTTTTTTCTTTTCGTTTTTTTTACCGTTTTTCACGGGTTTTTTTTTCCTGTTAGACCGTTGAATTGTATTGCATTAATAAATTTATCAATGATATAATCCATCTAATCATTCACTATCATGATTTTAGCACTGAATTTTATATATTCATTATATGCATCATTGCATAATATCATTTTATGAAGTATTCAAACTCTACCTCATATTGATGATTTTATCACTAAACATCACATTAGATGTATTTTATACAGCTAAAGATCTAAATATCTTATATGAGTCTAATGACATTTAGTTCCCCGCGTATAATTTATCAACCGAGAAAAGTTTATCGAAAAAACTATATGTTGGTGAAAATAAAAAACCGTGAAAAATCTAATCAAAAAAAAAAAATAATTAAAAAAAAAAAAAAAAATAAAAATGAAAAAAAACGGTAATTTTTTTTTTTTTTTTTTCCTGTCTGATATGTAAGATTAGTTTATATACAAGTGAGAGAAATACGTTTGGTGAAAAAAAAAGTGACGAAAAAAATATACAATAAAAATCTAGATAACAAAAAAAAACAACAAAAATAAAATAAAACAAAAATAAAGAAAATATAAAAAAAATAAAAAAAAAAAATAATATTATAAAAAATATATGTTGAACAAAAATTAAAATAATACCGTGAAAGAAAAAATAAAAAAAAAAAGAAAAAATGAAAAAAAAAAAAAAGCTTAAGTAGTTGAAAAAAATATACATAGTATAAAAAAAAATAAAAAAAGGCTGTGCTAAAATCTTGTTAGAAAGAAAAAAAAAAAAAAAAAAAAAAAAAAAA
Organism: Tanacetum coccineum; assembly: GCA_026074375.1. Lineage (NCBI taxonomy): Eukaryota > Viridiplantae > Streptophyta > Magnoliopsida > Asterales > Asteraceae > Tanacetum > Tanacetum coccineum. The sequence continues at coordinate 18,673 of BQNB010022269.1, read as the reverse complement.
TAAAAACGTTGACAACAAAACAAAAAAAACTTAAAAAAAATTTTTCTTGTATCTGAGTTAGTTTATATTATCAAAGTGGATATCTATAGAAATGTATGAATTAAATGCTCGTCATTTTTTGTTTGTTTATGGTGTTTATTATTTTTCGCTTGAGGGAATATCGGTTTTGAGAGAGATATTAGTATTCTGAAAAGAGAAAGGTTGAAAATAAATTTTGGGTATTAATCTTATCCATTAAAATTTAGATGAAGATGAAGGTGGAGATACTGGGCTCCCAGTTTTTAGAAATTCCTAATCGTTAGAAGAGAGAATGTGGCATGAGATTTATGCTTGCTCCTAAATCAGCAAGGGCGTTCTTGACTGCTAAAGTTCTGATAAGACATGGCAGTGTGAAGCTTCCTGTATCCCCTTCTTTTTGGGGCAGACTTCTTTAAATAATAGCGGAACACTCCTCACTAAGTTTGACTGAGGAGGCCGCTTTCTTAAGTTTCTCCTTATGCGAGAGTAGATCTTTCAAAACCTTGGCTCCCTTTGGCATGTGAATCATAGCTTCAAGGAATTGATATGAATTTACTTAAAGATTAAGAGAAGTTGCCCATCCTTGTCATCCTTTTTCTGCTTCGTTAATCTGGACGGAAAAGGTAGATTGGATTACTTAGAAGGTTGGTAAAGGACGGATGGCCGAGGGGCAGGTTCTTGTATCATGCTTGGTTCTGCGCCCTCAGTCCCTTCTGTTTTGGTTTCCCCCTCGGTAAAGTTGTCAGTTGCTGGTCGTGGCGGGGCTAGAAGTGGGTCTTGTGTGCTAATTCATGATCTAGTTGTTATGGCAAAAGTTGGTGCTTCAGGTTCAGGAGTTTTGCTTTTGTTGATTGTTGAAAGTATTTAGGAGTATTGTTCACGCAATTCCTTACGGTGTTGGACAAGCATATCTCCTATCTATTTTGCGTGAGACTTCTTTTCGATCATGAAGTTGGCGAGCTCATCCTCAAACTTACTTCTAATAATCTACTCGAGGCCATCCTCTCCATTTTCTTTACGTTTGTTGTTCCCTCATGGTGGGGTATCGTCGTTCTGATAGAACCTCAAAAAGGAAGGGTCATTGTAGATGTCTCCCCCGGATAAGCATAACTGCTTGGCCCGGTTAGTTTGCTTGCATTAATCGACCTTGTGAGATCCTCCGCAGTAGTCGCAGATTAGGTATGGGTTTTTCAACCCAACCTCTTGAGTAGGTGTTTCGAGGTAGGAAATTTGATTGCAAGCCCTTTTTAGGCGCCCCCTCAACGTAGGTTGCATTTCTTCCAAAATGGATGAAATGTGTTGGGATTCTAAATTTGATGAGACAAAATAAATAAAAGAATGAAACAAAAGGATCAGAATCGTCATTAAAGAATTCTTCAAGCTGGTGGAGAATTATAAAGATTTGGTCAAAGATGTTAAAGATAATGATTAGGAAACATATTAATGTAAATTAATGTGATTTAAATAGTTTCCTTATCTATTGATTAGCTTCCTTTGTAAGCCTTAATATCCCTCTATATAAAGGGTATTAGGTGTGTAGGTTTAAGATATCCAGAAAAGTGTGTGTACACAAAGTGTTAAAGATGTAGACGTCTAGTAGAGTTGGTGTAGCCCCAAGGATCTTTGATCCCTGTTAGATTGTAACCGTTCTAGAGTTGATCGTCTAGAATTGGGGCTTGATGGAAACGTATAAATGGTAAACCTTGTTGAATATCTTTGTTCTTATTCCGCTTTGTTTTTATAACTTATGAACATTGATATTATCCTAGATAAAGGTCTAAACAACCTGAGCTTAAACGATCTTTAGATTCAACATGTGGTATCAGAGCCATGGGGCTCTTGATCTAGGATCTACAAGGTTTTTGAAGAAACCCTAAAACCCTAATTTTCAAGAAATCGATTTGTGGTTAAAGTTTTATGGGGTTTTGGAGTTAAATTGATATAGCAATATTTATAATTGTCCTCTCTACCTTAATTGGTATGCAATACAATTGTAAATCATTGTTACTATTAAGGGTTTCTTGGTGTAGTTGATTTATGATGATGGATCTGGACCTCGTCGTATACATTCTTTTTTATCATCATCATTATTAGGGTTTTTATGCGAAACCCTAATACCATGGCTGCTCGTCGATTTGGTTTGATTATATTCGATCTTTGTTTTCTTTGTTCATCTATATGGATCGATTGCATAAGAAGCAGCATGTGTGATTGGTTATCATGGTTACAGTTTGGGTAACATGATCTCTATGAAGGTTCGAATGGCAGTAATGAGAAAAACATTGGAACAGTTGGGCTCAAAATTTTAATATTGTTCGAGTATCAAAAGAAAAATTAATGCTGCTATTACTCGTTTCTACTGCCTAAAGATATTACTACTGTTTGGGCACAAAAGAAGGTTAGTACTGCCCTAATTGTTAATGCTGCTGCGTAATTGTTTATACTGCTAGTTTTAAGAACAGTGGTAACAAGAATTAGTACTGCTTTCTTTGTCCGAGAAAGAAGTTTACACTGCTAGTGGCGTCCGAGAAAATGTTTCTACTGCTTGTTTTATTCGATATCGGATAATACATATTTTTGCTTCTCGGTTGACAAAAAGATCTCGGACAGAACAGTACTTGAAGGTTGAAAGAAAACACACAGTTTTGGATCTCGAATTGAACAAGATGCTTCGTTTAAGGGGAAGTAAACGGATTAATTTTGGTTTAAAGGTTTAAAAGGCTCGTTTTTGGATTTCTTGGATTAATTGATTACGAAGAGGGTTATTTATTGCTTATTTGAAGATGAAGTGGGATTCTTGGATGCGTGTTCTTATCATATCTTTTAGCCTTGGAGATAACTTGTTCGTGCTTTCATGGTTTTATTGATAAAGACTTGATTAATCTAGTTTTACCTGATGTAAGGAGGTACGTTGTAGTACTCATAGGTATTTACTATCACTTAAAGGAGTTATGTTGTTGTGCTCAGTGTCTCATTGAAGATGAGGATTTTATCAAGTGATCGAGGTCTACTCTCGGAGAAGAAGTGTGAGTTTCTTTATCATATTTTAGTGCAAGACATAAGACACAAGTTTGGGTTATTCTACTTCTACATCAAGTTTGTTATACTTAGCTTTCTTCATCAGTGATCATTACAAAAAGCCTACATAGTTCGAGATTCAAGGGATGGTTAATACATTGGTTTCAGGGGAAGCTTAATTGACAAAATATTTAACCATCAGGATATGTTTATGCACCACTTGAGAAAAAGCTGTTATGATTCAAGTTGCATATTTTCACAAGATCCTTATTGGATAATGACAAAAAGAGGAAGAAGAAGGTACAAAGTTATATGATTTGAAACTTATTATGTGTGGTGGAATGACATGGAGATTGATAACTTAAGGGGAAGATCTTAAGTTATGAGGATGCAATTTATAAAGGAAGTTTTGTTTCATTCAGGGAGATGATTACATCTCAACTTCAGGGGAAGCTTTGGCTTTATGATGAAGTTCGTACATGACTTTGTTTGTTTTGTCATCATCAAATAGGGGAAGATTGTTGGGATTCTAAATTTGATGAGACAAAATAAATAAAAGAATGAAACAAAAGGATCAGAATCGTCATTAAAGAATTCTTCAAGCTGGTGGAGAATTATGAAGATTTGGTCAAAGATGTTAAAGATAATGATTAGGAAACATATTAATGTGATTTAATGTGATTTAAATAGTTTCCTTATCTATTGATTAGCTTCCTTTGTAAGCCTTAATATCCCTCTATATAAAGGGTATTAGGTGTGTAGGTTTAAGATATCCAGAAAAGTGTGTGTACACAAAGTGTTAAAGATGTAGACGTCTAGTAGAGTTGGTGTAGCCCCAAGGATCTTTGATCCCTGTTAGATTGTAACCGTTCTAGAGTTGATCGTCTAGAATTGGGGCTTGATGGAAACGTATAAATGGTAAACCTTGTTGAATATCTTTGTTCTTATTCCGCTTTGTTTTTATAACTTATGAACATTGATATTATCCTAGATAAAGGTCTAAACAACCTGAGCTTAAACGATCTTTAGATTCAACATGTGGTATCAGAGCCATGGGGCTCTTGATCTAGGATCTACAAGGTTTTTGAAGAAACCCTAAAACCCTAATTTTCAAGAAATCGATTTGTGGTTAAAGTTTTATGGGGTTTTGGAGTTAAATTGATATAGCAATATTTATAATTGTCCTCTCTACCTTAATTGGTATGCAATACAATTGTAAATCATTGTTACTATTAAGGGTTTCTTGGTGTAGTTGATTTATGATGATGGATCTGGACCTCGTCGTATACATTCTTTTTTATCATCATCATTATTAGGGTTTTTATGCGAAACCCTAATACCATGGCTGCTCGTCGATTTGGTTTGATTATATTCGATCTTTGTTTTCTTTGTTCATCTATATGGATCGATTGCATAAGAAGCAGCATGTGTGATTGGTTATCATGGTTACAGTTTGGGTAACATGATCTCTATGAAGGTTCGAATGGCAGTAATGAGAAAAACATTGGAACAGTTGGGCTCAAAATTTTAATATTGTTCGAGTATCAAAAGAAAAATTAATGCTGCTATTACTCGTTTCTACTGCCTAAAGATATTACTATAGTTTGGGCATAAAAGAAGGTTAGGACTGCCCTAATTGTTAATGCTGCTGCGTAAGTTTTTATTTTACTACTGCTAGTCTTTGTTACTACTGCTAGTGTAAGTTTCTACTGCTCAAGTTCATTTTTCTTAAGGTGCGTAATGGAGGGCAATTTGGGTCATTAGAATACTTGGATTAGAAGTGTAATATTGGTTCGTAGTTGTGAAGATCGAAGTTGCATACTTTAGTCTCCTATTTGATATTGACAAAAAGGGGAAGAAGATTTGATGATTTATAACTTGTAGATCCTTAGTAGCTTAAGGGGAAGTTTTCATTCATATATTAACTTCAGGGGAAGTTCGTGCTTATTTGGTTTTGTCATTATCAACTAGGGGAAGATTGTTGGGAATTATATTTGAGTTGATAAGACAAAACAAGAATGAAACAAGAAGGACCTAAATCGACAATAAGAGATTCTTCAAGCTGATGGAGTATATTCTACAAAAGATGGAAGATATCAGAAGATACTAAAAGATATGCTCAAGAATAATAAAGATAAAGATTAAAAGATTTAGTTTCCTTATTGTATTTATTATGTTTCCTTGTAAACCTATATATCTCTAGTATATAAAGAGATACAGGTTATAGGTTTAAGATATCCAGAAAAGTGTGTGTACATAAAGTGTAGAAGATGTAGACGTCTAGAGTGTTGGTGTAGCCTCAAGGTAATCAAGGTTTTCCTTGATCCCTGTTACAGTTAGTTGATGTAACCGTTCTAGAGTTGATCGTCTAGAATTGGGGCTTGATGGAAACGTATGGTAATAAAACCTTGTTGAATATCTTTGTTCTTATTCCGCTTTGTTTTTATAACTTATGAACATTGATATTATCCTAGATAAAGGTCTAAACTAACCTTGAGTGTCAAGGTAGCTTATTTGAGAAGTGGCTTATTTATAAGCTTATATTCTTCATCCTTTCTTCGAAAAAGCCTTGATAGCCTTTTAGTTTATTCTAGTTTTTATTTCAAAAGCAGTTTTTTATATCGTTTTAATCTAGTTTTATTTTTAAAAAATTTAGTTTTCAAAATAGCTTATTTTTTCTAAAAAGGTTTTTCATCTTATTAGCTTATTTTGTCCTAACTTTTCATGTCTTATTTTTTATTCCATCTTTCTACATCTAAGGCCGGAGCTTAAGGGTCTTATAAGGTTGATAAATAGATAAAGTTTTGATTTTTATGGTTTTTATGGAAGTAATTAGTAGATAAAGTTGACACCTTTATTTGCTAATTAGTGAAGTAGAAGCTTTTTAAGTGATAAGCTTATTTGTTAATTAAGTTTGTAAGATCGGGTGGTTTTATATCATTGCGATTCTTCATTTCGGGTTCTATTTTCTAATCTCTTTTCAATACTTAGAAAAGTTTTATTTTATCGTTCCACAATATATTTGCGTATTTGATTTTTGCCATGCTTAGTGTAGATTTATTTTTTTCATTAAATGCTATGTTTGTTAAATTGAATTTCGTTATGAGTAGTGAGTAAATAACTTGTGTTTGCTAGTGATTAGTGATTTGGAATTTAAGTGCGGTTTTAAAAAGGTTTAAAAAATTATTAGTCAATTTACATACCGTCATTTACTTTTAATGCAATTTAAATACTTGTCATTTATTTTAAAAAGCATTTTACTTGTCATTTAATTTCTTGAAACTTGTTTTCTAAGGATTTTAATTCGTTAAACCTAAGCCTGCACTTAAGGAACATTTCACGTCACTTAGCAAGCATATTTGTCATTTATATCTTTTAGATCGATTTTAGTATAACCTTGTAGTTTTAAATCTTTGAATTAATATTAGTTTAATTTTAATTTAAAAAATAGTTTAAAACCAAAACCAAAAACTTTTATGACAATCAAGCTCGATTTACAACTTGAACGTAGATTTCCATTCACCTCTCGTCGAGGAAAACGATACCCGTGTTGATTACTTTTTATTCTTTCCTAAGAATAATTTGTATGATACTTAGCTTGCGTATACGTATATGTATTTTCTATAAATATATATAATATATTTGAGGGTTTATTTGATGCCTTGAAAAACAACCAACATGTGCAGGCACCACCACTATCACCTGCTTACGTGCCTGACCCCATGGAGTTGGACGAGCATGTACCGGTATACGTTCCAGAGCTAGAGCACCCAGAGTACCATGTACCAACAGATGATGACATTCAGGTCGAGGACCAGCCTTATGCTGATGATGCTTCACCGACTGCTAAGTCACTTGGACACATTGCTGACTTGATGTCGATGGAGGAGGGTTCTATTGACTATCCAGATGAGCCTAAGGATGACGATGAGGATCCGAAGTAGGATCCAGAGGAGGACCATTCTGATGATCCTGCCGATGGAGAGGATGGTGATGATGAGCCATCTGATGATGACGACGATGATGATGATACTGATGATGAGGATGAGGAGCCCACTGTGGACGAGCAGGAGAAGGAGCACATAGCTCTGGCTGACTCTGCTGCGGTACCTGTTGTTGACCCTGTTCCCTCAGCTGGGGATACAAAGGCATTTATCACCTCAAACTAGGGTCCCTTTTTCTCAGACACTTCTCCGTAGGGCACGCAAGACTGTCAGACTTGAGCCACCCATGTCAGCATCCATGGAGGCACGCATTGCTAAGCATGTTGCCGCACCTATACCACCCACCAGCCCTGCCTATGATCAGGCTCCATTAGGTCATAGGGCAGCCATGATCCGTTTGAGAGATGACATCCCCGAGGAGGACATGCCATGTTGGAGGAGATTTGTACTTACTACTCCCCCACCTGGGTGTGATGTAGCAGAGAGTTCTGCTGCTGCTAGAGCACATAGAGGTCAGTATGATTTTGTTGATACTGTTGAGGCGGGACAGGGTTTGATTCGTAGTCCTGGTCATGATGCCCGGACTATTGCTAGAGCTGTTGACAGAGCAGAGGATGTTGGTTATGTTAGAGCTTTACAGGCTTCTCAGCATAAGATGATGGCTTCTATTGAGGAGGTCAACTTGAGGGTCAACTACCAGGCAAAGGTTTACAGGCAAGAGAGTGAGGATTTTATACACAGTTTCATGATGCTCGGACTGACCGCAGAGACATTAGACTCAAGATTGATGTAGTGAGAGGCTAGAGGACCGCTTACGAGACAAAGTTGCATGAGGTACATCAGGCTTACCTTAGTTCCAAGGCTCGAAACAGGGCATTATTGGCGTGACTTGAGACACTGGAGACTCACATGAGTCGTATGGAGTGGCAGCACCAGAGAGCTGAGGATGATGCAGTCAGACAGATGATTCGTACCTATGTACTAGAGGCTCGAGCTCAGATTGATACGGTGGAGGACACCGGCAGTAGCTGTTAGTTGTACTTTTCATTTCTAGCTATCTTGTATAGTCTATTAAGTTTTATGGGTAACTCCCAGCTAATAGACTCTAGGACGTATTTTCATTTTCTGTACTAGATCATTAGTGGTCATTTTGTATCCAAACAAATCATGTACGATTCGACATTATGTTATGAAATGTTGATGTATTATGTTATGGTTGATTTCATTTTATTCATTCTCCATTGTGTTGTGGTGTAATTATTATTATCATATCCATTTGTATCGACATTGTAATTATATCTCACGTACATTGTATTCTTGTGATTAGTAGAATCATGCCTGTAACAAGACAAGGAGCAAACGACGCCATGACTCCAGAATCCATTCAAGCTATGATCGATCGGGCAATCCAAAGAAACTCTACCCATACTCAGGATGATGCAAGCCAAAATTCGGGTGGAGGACCCAGAAGGCCTGTGCAACCTGCACGTGTCTGTTCCTACACCGATTTCATGAAATGCCAACCCTTGAACTTCAAGGGAACTGAAGGCGTTGTTGGCTTGTCTTAATGGCTCAAAAAGATGGAATCAGTATTTCACATTAGCGGTTGTGCCATTGACAATCAAGTGAAGTTCGCTACCTGCACTCTGCTAGGTGCTGCACTAACCTGGTGGAATGGCCATGTGAGAACCTTAGGTCATGATGCTGCCTATGCTATGACTTGGGGAACTCTCAAGAAGAAGTTGACGGACAAATATTGTCTAAAAGGTGAAATCAAGAAACTTGAAATTGAACTGTGGAATCTCAGGGTCAGGGGAAACGATGTTGCAGCCTATACGTAGCGTTTCCAAGAACTAGCTTTGATGTGCACCAAATTTCTTGCTGATGAGACCGAAAAGATTGACAAGTACATCAGTGGACTTCCTGATAACATTCATGGGAATGTCATGTCCGCAAGACCCAAAACTCTTGATGATGCTATCGGGTTGGCCAACGACTTGATGGATCAGAAACTACGCACTTATGCAGAAAGGCAGAATGACAACAAGAGGAAGGCTGATGATTCATCAAGAAACAATCAACAACCCCACAAGAAGCAAAATGTAGCTAGGGCATACACTGCTGGCCCTGGTGAAAAGAAGGCTTACACTGGAAATCTACCTCTGTGCACCAAGTGCAACTACCACCACACCGGACAATGTGCACCCAAATGTGGAAACTGCAAGAGGTATGGTCATGCTACCAATGATTGTCGGGTCAATACCACCACCAACGACAACAACAAGAATTAAAAGGCAGGAGCATGCTATGAATGTGGTAACACTGGTCACATAAAGAAGAATTGCCCAAAACTGAAGAACCGTGGGAATGGCAACGGGAATGGCACAACTCAAGGAAGAGCTTATGCTTTGGGAGGAAGAGATGTTATCCCGGACTCTAACGTCATCACGGGTACGTTTCTTCTCAACAACTGTTATGCTACAATTTTGTTTGATACTGGTGCGGATAGGAGCTTTGTATCTAATACCTTTAGTGCCTTGATTAACATTACCCCCACTACGTTAGAAAGTCATTATGATGTAGAATTAGCCGATGGTAAAATCATAGGAGTTAACACCATAATTCGTAGTTGCACTCTAAACTTCATGAACCAACCTTTCAACATCGACTTGATACCGGTCCCACTCGGTAGTTTTGACGTCATTATTGGAATGGATTGGTTAACAATGTATCATGGAGTGATCATCTGTGATGAGAAGATTGTGCGAGTTCCTTTCGGAAGAGAGATGTTAATTTTTCAAGGCAATGGAAACAACCAAAGGGAAGAATCCCGACTGAATATCATTTCATGCACTAAAGCACAAGAGTATTTGTCAAAGGGATGTGATGTCTTTTTGGCACACATTACCACGAAGGAAGCCAAAGATAATTCGGAGGGGAAGCGACTTGAGGACGTGCCGATTGTTAGAGACTTTCCTGAAGTATTTCCTAAAGATTTGCCGGGTATTCCACCAGCTCGACAAGTAGAGTTCCAAATTGATTTGGTACCAGGTGCTGCACCTGTAGCACGAGCGCCTTATCGGTTGGCACCATCAGAAATGAAAGAAATGGCAAAAGAACTTCAAGAACTATTCGATAAAGGCTTTATAAGACCAAACTCTTCACCCTGGGGAGCTTCGGTTTTGTTTGTCAAGAAGAAAGACAGATCGTTTCGTATGTGCATCGATTATCAGGAACTAAACAAGTTAACGGTGAAGAACCGCTATCCACTCCCTAGAATTAATGACTTGTTTGATCAACTTCAAGGGTCGAGTATCTACTCGAAAATCGACTTAGGATCAGATTACCATCAGTTGAGAGTTCGCGAAGAAGACATTCCCAAGATCGCGTTTATGACGCGTTTTGGGCATTATGAATTTCAAGTAATGCCTTTTGGTTTGACAAACGCACCGGCGGTATTTATGGACCTCATGAATCAGGTGTGCAAACCTTATTTGGATAAGTTTATGATTGTCTTTATTGACGATATACTAATTTATTCAAAGAACAAGGAAGAGCATGAAGAGCATCTCAAATTAATTTTGGAGTTGCTTAAGAAAAAGGACTTGTACGCAAAATTTTCTAAGTGTGAATTTTGGATTCCAAAAGTACAGTTTCTCGGACATGTGATTGATAGCAAAGGGATTCATGTAGATCCTGCAAAGATTGAGTCAATTAAAGATTGGGCATCTCCTAAGAGTCCAACAGAGATTCGCCAATTTTTAGGACTTGCCGGTTATTACAGAAGATTCATTGAAGGCTTTTCCAAGATCGTAAAGTCAATGACTAAGCTGACTCAGAAGAATGTGAAGTTTAAATGGGGAGAAAAAGGAGGAAGCCGCATTTAATTGATTAAAAAAAAGTTGTGTAGCACCCCCATTTTGGCCTTGCCTAAAGGATCAGAAAACTTCATTGTTTATTGCGATGCGTCACATAAGGGTTTGGGTGCCGTGCTTATGCAAAACGAGAAAGTTATAGCCTATGCTTCTCGATAACTGAAGATCCATGAGGAAAACTACACGACTCATGATATGGAACTTGGAGCTGTGGTGTTTGCTCTTAAGATGTGGAGACATTACTTATACGGAACAAGGTGCACCGTATTTACCGACCTCAAGAGTTTACAACATATCCTTGGTAAAAAAAGAGTTGAACATGAGGCAACGGCATTGGTTGGAGTTGCTTAGTGATTACGATTGTGACATCCGCTACCACCTAGGGAAGGCGAACGTAGTTGCCGAAAGCAGAAAAGAAAGGGTTAAACCTTTAAGGGTCCGAGCCTTAGTCATGACTATTGGCTTGAATCTTCCCAAACGAATTCTAGAAGCTCAAACCGAAGCGTTAAAACCTGAAAACCTCACTGCTGAAGATGCTGGAGGTATGCTCCGACATGACCTTACAAAGGAAAGATTGAAACCCCATGCGGACGGAACTTTATGTTTAAACAACAGGAGTTGGTTACCGTGTTATGGAGACTTAAGGACTCTAGTCATGCACGAGTCTCATAAGTTAAAATATTCTATTCATCCGGGTTCTGACAAGATGTACCAAGACTTGAAGAAGTTGTATTGGTGGCCTAACATGAAGGCGAATATATCCACTTATGTTAGCAAGTGTCTGACTTGTTCTAAAGTCAAGCCAGAATATCAAAAACCTTCTGGTTTGCTAGTTCAACCAGAGATTCCAGAGTGGAGGTGGGAGAAAATCATCATGGATTTCATCACTAAACTTCCTAAGACAATAAATAGTTATGATACCATTTGGGTGATCGTTGATCGTCTTACAAAATCTGCTCACTTCCTACCAATAAGGGAAACGGATCCCATGGAGAGGTTAATGAATCTTTATATGAAGGAGGTAGTCACTCGACATGGTGTGCCTGTTTCTATCATCTCTGATCGTGATGGCAGATTTACATCACTATTCTGGAAAGCACTTCATAAGGCTTTGGGAACTCGATTGGATTTGAGTATAACCTATCATCCCGAAACTGACAGTCAAAGTGAAAGGACTATCCAAACCTTGGAAGACATGTTACGCGCTTGCGTGTTAGACTTTGGGAATAATTGGGATAGACATTTACCGTTAGTGGAATTCTCTTACAACAACAGTTACCATACCAGCCTAAAGGCTGCACCATTCGAGGCACTATATGGGCGAAAGTGTCGATCACCTATGTGTTGGGCAAAAGTTAGAGATGCTCAGCTTACTGGTCCTGCAATAATTCATGAAACCACCGAGAAGATTGTCCAAATCAAAAGCAGAATCCAAGCCGCTCGTGACCGATAAAAGAGCTATGCAAACATTAGACGTAAACCAATGGAATTTCAAGTTGGTAACAGGGTCATGTTAAAATTTTCACTTTGGAAAGGAGTTGTGCATTTTAGTAAACGGAGGAAGTTAAACCCTAGGTATGTCGGTCCTTTCAAGGTGATCGAGAAAGTCAGAACTGTTGCCTATAAACTTGAACTACCACCACAATTAAGCCGAGTTCATAACACGTTCTACGTGTCCAATCTGAAGAAGTGTTTGTCCGATGAATCACTTGTAATTCCAATGAATCACTTGTGATTCCTTTGGAAGAACTAAGTGTATGTCCAATGAATCACTTGTGATTCCTTATGGATCATGAAATCAAACATTTGAAGACAAGTCGCATTCCCATCATTAAGGTTAGATGGAACTCTAAACAAGGTCATGAGTTTACCTGGGAACGTGAGGATCAATTCAAGCAGAAATACCCACACCTCTTCACCAAGACCGCATCGTCGTCAAGTGCCGCGTCTTAAGCCTTGAGGACAAGGCTCATTTAACCGGGGGGGGGGGGACTATAACACCCCGTGTTTTTAGGTCATATTACGATTTCAATCATTCTATTTTCTTTCTATTTATAACATTTTTACGTGTTTTCTTTTATTCTAAATCACCTAGTTAAACTCTAATAAGCAAAACTTAATCGAGGCTTTTAATATCGTGAATAAGCCTACACTTAAGTTAAAGACCTTAGTTATCATTTTTTTTCTACGACTTAACTAATCAAAATCGAGTGTATGGCATCCGTATCCTTTAACCACCTCCTAGCATTTAATTTAAATGAGTAAATAAACAAGTTTAACATTTCTTCACTTGTTTTAAAATGGTACACACATTAAAATTCTTAAGCAATAAAAATAAAACAAGAAGCTAATATACACTCCTAAAAGCTAGACAAAATTTTGTGTATACATTTTCAACTCCACAAATTTGTAAATACATTTAAATTGGGTAAAGATATACAAAATCTATTCTTATCATAACCCTATTACCTAATGTACAAAGCCCATTATCCCTTCTATAAAACCTCTCAAACTCACATGATAAGTTTAGCCGAGTTTCCCTATGTATCTGCTTCACACGAAACCCACAACAGTAAGCCCCTTTGATTAATCATGCTTGGATATCTTTAGAGCTCATAGAGGTTAATTGTGGCTTTTTGCTCTCACTAGCTTACTAAACGCTATATAATTGTTGAATAAAATAAAGTTGCTTTAGGTTTTTGCGATTCTTAGTTTAAATCACTTCGTAGAGATTCTTTTTAGTAAAAGTAAGGTACACATCGAGGTTTTGTCAGTGTTGTGGGGAAATAGACTCCTGGACCATGGTCGGCTCGCATGCCGATGTGGCAGTTGTTAAAAGACCACAGGACTTGAAATTTGGCTAATAATAATAAATGTTATGTAATAAACCGAAGCCGAAATAAGACTTCTAGATCATGGTCGGCTCGCATACCGATGTGATAGTCGTTTAAAGGGTGGAGGTAATAATAATAATAAAACTGTGGGCTGATAAAAGTTTACTGCATCTTGCCGGCTCACAACCGATGTTGCAATCTTCAAAATAAGGAACATAGTTATAATAATCTGAGAATGATAAAAGTTTGCTGCATCTTGCAAGCTCACAACCGATTTTACAGCCTTGTAAAAGGTCAAGGAAATTACCGAGGTTGAAATATGTTTGCTGCATCTTGACGGCTCACAACCGATGTTGCAGCCTTCTAAAGGACCGAGGTTTAATAATGTTGCAATAATAATAAGTATAAAGCCAAATTTGGACTCCGGGGTTATCTAAATAAAGCCTCCATCTCTGGACTCGTAGTTGAGTTGTTTCGGATGAAATAAAAAGGATAACCCCTAAATCATGTGAAATTAGAACCTTAATGTGGACTTTATTCTCACCATGTCGTCTCTTTAGGAAAGGATTTCAAACTAATTGTGGTCTAAACCGGGTTTACTTTATAGAATCCCCCACATTAAACCTCTCAAGAATTTTGTCCTTATAATGTTTTTGACTTCAAAACAAATCCATATTGGTTCACATTCCAAGAACCATATCCAACAAGGCAACAACTAATGAAGTTCATGTCAAATCTTGACTCCAACATGTCATTAGTGGATTTGTTTATCTTGTTATCACTTTTAGTGATAATTGATTATACCATCTATGTATAAACACAAGAATACATATATACTATCGATTGCACATACATCCATTAATTTTGAATCCACATTCTTACATGATATGGTCAAAAAATTTGATGTCATTGTTTGGGAGCTTTCCTTAAGCCATATAATGACTTAACAAGCTGATGTTCGTGTCGTTGTTATAACGCTTGAATCAAATAAACCCACCGATATATTATATATATATATTTATAAAATACATATACGTATACGCAAACTAAGTATCATACAAATTATTTTTAGGAAAAAATAAAAAGTAATCAACACGGGTATCGTTTTCCTCGACGAGAGGTGAATGGAAATCTACGTTCAAGTTGTAAATCGAGTTTGATTGTCATAAAAGTTTTTGTTTTGGTTTTAAACTATTTTTTAAACTAATATTAATTCTAAGATTAAAAACTAAAAGATTATACTAAAATTGATATAAATGACAAATATGCTTGCTAAGTGACGTGAAATGTTCCTTAAGTGTGGGCTTAGGTTTAACGAATTAAAATCCTTAGAAAACAAGTTGCAAGAAATTAAATGACAAGTATTTAAATTACATTAAAAGTAAAGGACGGTATGTAAATTGACTATTAATTTTTTTAACCTTTTTAAAACCGCACTTAAATTCCAAATCACTAATCACTTAGCAAACACAAGTTAAACTACTCACTACGCATGTCAAATATCAAATAAGCAAAACATTTTATAAAATAAAAAATTAAATCTACACTAATTAATTGAAAAAGAATAGAAAATGAAACCAAATTGAAGAGACGCAAATAAACGATAACCACCCGATCTTACAAACTTAATAAACAAATATGTTTATCACTTTTAAGCTCTACTTCACTAATTAGCAAATAAAGGTGTCAACTTTATCTACAAATTACTTTCATAAAAACCATAAAGATCAAAACTTTATCTATTTATCAACCTTATAAGACCCTTAAGCTCCGGCCTTAGATGTAGAAGGATGGAATAAGAAATAAGACATAAAAAGTTAAGACAAATTAAGCTAATAAGATGAAAACTTTTTTAGAAAAATAAGGTATTTTGAAAACTAATTTTTTTGTAAAAATAAAACTAGATTAAATAAATAAATAAATAACTACTTTTGAAATAAGACATCAAAAGTCAAAAAGTCAAGTCAGACCCAAAAAGACAAAGGGTAAAATAGTCCTTTAAAATTTTGAAAATTGCCGGATGTTACAATATATATATATATATATCCAAGACCGTATCTTCGTCAAGCAACTAGGCTTAAAGATTTGAGGACAAAGCCCATTTAACAGGGGAACACTGTAACATTTCCACATTTTCAGGATATCCTATCATACTTCCTCTACTCCAATTATTATCATAATTCATTTTTGAGCTTAATTCGCGTAGCTTTTCATTTAAACTGCATTAGTTGAATCACATAGACAAAAATTCAGCGTTTAGTTGAAACGTCATCTGAAATATCTAAGACCTCACACGACCCTTTCTTAGGACCAAATCTTTCTATAGTCAATTTCTATTGCTTTCACCACGATAGAAAAAAAAACATGCTTTCACCTATTGCTAAATCCCTATCAAAGAAAGACTACCCAAAAATCATACAAAAATTTAGATATCAGGAATTATAGAGGACTATAACATTAGTAACCTTAAAATAAAACTTGCTAATGCCTACAAGTTTCAACCAGTCAAAATATCCTCATAAGGATCTGATCATGTTTTAAATTTTGATGATATTCACAAGAATCCCAAATCCCCTTTTTTCTCTTTAAACCATTGGATGAGCACTTAGAGAGAGAAAGTAAACTTGTAATATTATGTGTGAAAATATGAACAACCAACCACTCTCCAAGGCTTGGAGAGGTGATAAATTACCTGTACATGGCACGTGGGCTTGGCTAGCATGGGTTTATCCATGGGCCTTAGCAAACTAACTATGTAAGTTTCCAAAAATTACTTAACGAGCTAATGACTGTTATCGATAGAAGCGACCGACACTTTTATGTTCCTAAAAATATCCCCCTAAGGGAGGTCACTCCATTTTACAAAAATGTAAACCTAGCATGTAGTCTTTAACTTGTGAATTAATGTAGTGATCATAGACTTTTAGGCTTGAGCTTGTTCTTATAGCTTGACTTGTAAGTGAATATGTGATCTTGAGCATCTTGAGATCATCAACCAAGCATAATCTCTTTACGTCATCTTGTATGCTTTGCCATCTTGTGAACTTGTGACTTCTGGACCGACATGCTCATACCTTTCTTAATTTGTTGACTTGAAGAGCTTTAATGATGCATCTTTCTTGAATTTCTTTAACTTTAACACTTTGTCACTTCAAGAAAAACATTTGGTATCAGAATAGCAGAAGTCTTGAAACATGTACCTGAGCTTTCATGTTGTCTTTATGTTTGTCGGTCGGGTATGAGCATGTGGCAATGAATCGTGACTCGTCGGGAATAAATCACCTCAATCATCAGGAGGACACTACAGGTTTTAGAGTTAGTGATAATCAAAAGTATGGAAGGAGAGGTGCTCTTTATTACTTTGTCGAATACGATTACATAACCATGGTTTCCCCATTGATCAGTATAAATACTGCTTGTAATCAGGTAGAGTTCCAAAGAATCTCCTTGACAGGGTTTCGCATCTGCACTAACCGTTCTCATTACCGGAGCATCTCAAAGCAGACAACACAGTATGAGTGAACCATCAAGACGAAGTCTCACCTATATGGATAGAACAATCGATTTTGAAATCCAAATCGATGTATCACTTTGCTAAAGTGTTTTTGTGACACATCGAGGTGTTTAATAATATCACAAATTCATTAGCAACTGTTGATCCATTTCCTGGGACAAGTTTGATTCTTATAAGAATCGTAACCATGTTTCTATTCTAGTTGTCACAAGTTTGATTCATAAGAATCGCACAAGTCACCTTCCATGAGCTTGTTTGATGTTGGCTCAAGCAGGATTTTCATCTTCACTGTGAAAAAGGTGTGTCTGCTCTAAAATCAAAAGAGGTTGAACCTAGTTGTATCTCACACATAAAAACTCCTAGGCAACCAATCAAAGATCAAGCAACACCTAAAGTTAAAACAGGAACGATTGGAAATGCTATGATGGAAAGAGAATAGGGGAGTTACTCTTTCACAAGAAGAAAATGTTTTGTTTGTGGTAGTTTAAGTCATTTGATTAAAGATTGTGACTATTATGAAAAGAAAATGGTAAAGAGGCTGAGGATAAGAAACAACATGTATAACTGATAGATTGTACATCATCTAACTTAATAGATGGATATTTACATTTATGAAAATTGTGGGTTGTTATACAAAACCAGTATGGACTAATGCAAACAGGGTTAATCATGCTAATCAATTTGTTCCTAAACCAGTACAACTGAATGATGGTAGGCCAAAAACTAATTCTGTTAGGCCTAATATTAATATTGGTAGGACAAACATTAATTCTGTTAGGCTTAATGTTAATACTGGTAGGGTAAATGTTAATCCTGTTAGGCCTACAGTTAATACTGGTAGTTCTAATGTTAATACTGTTAGATCTAGATAGCAACCAGTAACTACCAAGACCTCAAACAGTTTTAGTCCTAAAAGACCACAGGTGAATCAATTTAATCAAAGAGGGCATTTTTCAAAATCATATTCACCTGTAAGAAGACCCTTTGCAAAAACTACAACACAAATGTCTCATTTTCATGCTGTAAAGGGAAATTGGGGATCTGATGTTAAGACCTCAGCAGGTTATAATTAGAGGAACTCTAATCCAAACTCTAATTGTGACAGTGGACCAACTTTTATTAGAACTGTGAATGCTAAAGGTCCACAAGGCAGACCCAAGCCTGTAAAGGCTTGGGTCCCCAAGAGAAACTAATACTATTAGTTATATATAGTTAGTGTTGCCAGTACAAATGTTAGTACTGTCAGTTTATTAGTACTGTTAGTATAGAAGTTAATACTATTAGTTATACTCAAAACTGCTTAGTATAATTACTGTTGTGATTATTGGACAAAATGTTATGGATTCTATTTTCTTTGTCTGTTGAACTAACTTTTTGCAGGTAAAGAAAAGTCTTAAATGAATCTGTTATGAAATCCCTAGTTTTTAGGGATGAAGATTGAGATAGGATTGCCAACGTTGAATGAAGTCT
>BQNB010022268.1:47486-63200 GCA_026074375.1 Tanacetum coccineum | reverse complement strand
TAAGCATGCATAATATATTGAACATAACCAAAGTGTATTAGGGTGCATGCAAGCATAGGTTTAGGATGATAAAATCAAATAATCATCCAAGGCAAGTGATGTTGCCTGTACTAAGTTTCTAGAAAATGGCATAAGATCAAATATCTAACCATAGTAGATTATTAAATAGTATAGATAATAATGTCTTAAAGCAATTTTTCTCATTGCTCACTTCTTCATGTTCCTCCACAACCTTCTAAGATTTTTTCCGATTGACCTTACTCCGCCACGATGCTCATCTCGTAGTTGTACTTGACGGTTGATGATTTTGGTTTGGCGGGTGTAAAATGGTTCAAGATGAGGGTCAATGTTAGGCGGGTGTAAACTGACATAGCGAATGGGGGAAGGAGTGCTTGCACGTGAGGTCCCTTCGTCATTCCCATCGTCATCATCATCGTTGAGATAAGATGAGGATGGTTGATCGAAGGCGGAAGACGAAGAAGTGGAATGATGACCTCTTCTCGTGCCACGATCCCTTCTTGGTTTTCGCTCAAGTTGAGCGGCAAGAGGATTCATGACACGATCGTACCAGACATAAGACTCGTTGTACAACTCAGGATATTCATTCATGATGAATTTAAACAAGTAATAGCATACCATAGGGTAGAATTAATCTAGCTTGCTTAGTGACCCACTCCATTTGTTTTGCCATGAAATAGGCAAGATTGAATCTTTTAGAGTGTACGACATAGTAGAGCATAAAACAAAGACAGGTGGGAACATAATACTGATTACCCCCAGACAAAAGATGTTTTCCCGGATGATTTCCTCTAAAGGTTTCAAAGTTTGTATGATTTCATGTGTGAGAATTTGATAATCAAGAACATCAATCTCTTCCTCATGACGGATGCGACAGACTTGACCTTCTCGATTAATTCGAATAGACGAAATGATGTCCTCGATGGAAGGAGGATTGGTTTGATATGGACCATCCGAAGGGATACCATATACCAACTCATCGAGTCTCCACCTATCGGTAAAGACACATGCTCCTTCACAGGGAACGTCAAGAATTTAAGCAAAATTTTCAAGAGAGTTGGAGAACAGTTGTTTTTGAATTACAGATTCGACAAACATTTGACCTTCATCGGAATAACTCAAACCATATTGACTATAAAACTCGAGAATAAAACGAGGACAAACTTGTTCATTGATTTCAAGAAGACACTCAAACTCGATAAAATGAAACAAAGACCGAACATAGTTTAGATCCATAAAGTTATCAAAAACCACCCGACCCTCGTGAATGTAACGTTCTTCAAGGTTTCTTAGTTTTTCTTTTATTGGAGAACGAAATTCATGTGACATTATAGGGATATAGTGTCTTATATTTTTGTAATCTTCAGAAGATTTGCGAGGCATTGTCACCTAGAATAAGACAACCAAAATCACATTTTAATTTTATTTTACTTGTATTAATATTTTGAGTTCGTGCCTAGTGTGTGCCTATATGCAAACAATGTAGAGTAATGATTAACTCGACCTAAATATAAGATCCTAAGAGTTAACCCAAACGCTCCTTAATTTGATTTTGCTCAACCAAACAAGTCAAAAAATGCATATGAATTATGCATCTCGAAATTTGTTCATGAGATCATTATACATGTGTTTGAAAACGTTTTTGGTTTGTATTAACAATGCATAACAACAATTTTGTATGTTTCTAACGTGAGTTATTTGAAAATAAAATTAGGGTTTTGGTTCGAAATCATTTTTTTACAAACTTACTAATATGTGCAAATCCTATGTCTACGGGAATCATATTAGTTGTACATTGTATCCTAGTAGTTTTAATTGAAAAAAATTGAAAGAAAAATCAAAAATCCCCAATTTCAATTTTTTTTGTTCATAATGAACCATAGACTCAAATTGAAAGAATATAAGTGAAATGACTTACGATTAATGATCTTTGAGATGTTAGGAATGATTATTGGTGTTGATTTGATATTCAATTAGGGTTTTTATGGTTGAATTTGAGTTTTGGTGTGTTTTGGGTCGTGTTCGTCTCTCCAGCAGGTAAGGGGTGTTTGTTTTTGTGTTTTGAGAAAAATTTTGACTAAGTGTTCATATTTGGGTCATGCTGATGGCGGTACCATATTTACCCGGCGGTCTCAAATATATTGGGGGCCGCCCTCAGGCAATGATTTTAAACTTAATTTTGACGAAAATTTTGCGAAGAGGAGTGACGTTTTAATTTGCATTTCGCGAATTAAACATGCTTAAAGTACTTCGGATGAAGCATTTAAGTTGTCACGACACGGAATGGAACACGGACTAGAATTGAGACAGAAGAAATAGAAGCGGACTAATATGATTTATGGAATGTGTTCCATCATTCCTAAACCAAGACGTAGATAGTTAAACGATTCACGTTTAAGGGGTTTAGTAAGAATGTCGGCGATGTTGTCGACGGACGACACTTTTTCGATTGAGATATGTCCTTTCTGGACATTATCACGAAGAAAGTGGTGACGTATTTCGATGTGTTTGGTACGAGAATGTTGCACCGGGTTTTTGCTAAGGTCAATCGCGCCTTTGTTGTCGCACATGATGGGAACGTCGTCGAGTCGTACGTAGTCGATGAGAGCTTGTTTCATCCATAGTGCTTGTTGACATGCCTTTCTGGCGCTTACGTATTCGGCTTCGGTAGTGGATATAGCAAGAGCGGTTTGTTTCTTCGAGAACCAAGATGTCAAACAACATCCCACGAACGTACAAATACCGCTAGTGCTCTTTCGGTCCACATAATCTCCCGCATGATCAGAGTCGGCATATACTACGGTTTCTATGTCGGTCCCCTTAGGATACCATAATCCTAAGTGCGTAGTGCCTTTAATGTATCGGAAGATATGGCTTAACCGCTTCAAGTGATGAGGTTTTGGGAGCCTCTTGAAGCTGGGCACAGAAGAGGCAGACACTAACATGATATCGGGCTTTTTGTCGTCTAGGTTAATAAACTACTTTCATGCCTCGATACTTGGTCTATCTACCGATCACACTTTCAATCTTTCATGAGTTTAGTATCAGAGGACATGGGGGTTTTCATTGGTTTAAATTCTTTTAGACCAAATTTCTTAAGCATTTCTTTAATATATTTAGATTGGTTAAAGAATATATCATCTTCCATTTGTTTAATTTAAAATTTAAGGCGCAAGCATAGGCTAATAATATCCTAATAGATTCAAGTCTAGCAACTGAGGCATAAGTTTCATCATAATCGATGCCCTCTTGTTGGTTGTAGACTTGAGCAACTAACCTAGCCTTATTTCGAGAAACAACATCGTTCTCGTCTAACTTATTTCTAAATACCCACTTAGTTCCTATAATTGTCATATTCTTAGGTTGTGGAACTAACTCCCAAACATCGTTAGCAATGAATTGATTTAATTCTTCTTGCATGGCGACTATCCAACTTTCATCTCCTAATGCCTCATTCACATTCTTAGGTTCTATAGTTGATATAAAACAAAAGAAGTTACTTTGGTTTTGGGCTTGTGACCTAAGGGTTCTTTGGTTAAGGTTTCTAATGATAACATTTTCTTAAAGGGGTGGTTCCTAGATTCCTTAATGTTGACTATTTCATCAACCTCTAAAGTTTCATCCATGATGTCATTTTCTAGGTTTTTCTTTTCGGTGACCTTAATTGCTTCTTCTTCATCTAAGTCATCATCCACCAAGGGTGATGTCTTAGAGGGTGGAGGAGTTTCATCGAATGTCACGTTAAGTGATTCTTCGACTTTCCTAGTGTGTTTGTTTAGGATGATGTAAGCTTTGCTATTTTGAGAATAACCTAGAAAGACACCTTCGTATGACTTTGGGTCAAATTGGTAAGGTAGTCTTTTGTGTTCTAAAATGATGCACTTGCTTCCCAAACACTTCTAAAATAATCTAAACGTAGGTTTTGACCTCTTAAGAGTTCATAAGGTGTTTTTCCTAGAATGGCTCTAATGAGAATTCGGTTGAGAATGTATGTTGAAGTATCTACGGCGTTACACCAAAACTTTTGTGGTAACGATTGCTCGTTCAACATGGTTCTACTCATTTCCTGAAGTGTCCTATTTTTCCTTTCAACCACGCCATTTGATTGAGGAGTGCGTGGAGCCGAGAAGTTATGAGTAATACCATTGGCATTACAAATTCTCTAAATTGCACTTCGTTATCAAATTCTTTACCGTGGTCGGTTCTTATTGACACTATTGTGCATCCTAATTGGTTTTGGATTTTCTTACTAAATATTTCGAATTGATCGAAAGCTTCGGTTTTATTCTTAAGAAATCTAGTCCAAGTATACCTAGAGTAGTCATCTACTATGACTAAGGTGTGGCAGTTTCCTCTGTAACTCCGTACGGCGGATGGACCAAGAATATCCATGTGGAGAACATGAGCTTGTTTGCCAATTTTTCTAGTCGTTGAGACTATGTTCTTAGCTTTGTGACTAACGTGAGCTTGTTTGCCAATTTTTCAAGCATCACAAAAGTGTTGATCAAACCTAAGCTTAGGTAAGTTTCTAACTAATTCTTTAGAAGCTAACGATTGAATGAGACGCATATTTGCGTGACCCAATATCCTATGCCACAATGTGAAGTTTTCATCAATCGTTGCAAGACATATTTTGACTTTTGGATTATTTCCTAATTTCATCACATACAAGCCTTTCTTCCTAATACCTCTACCTATGACTTTACCGTCCTTAGTGATTTCACTATCATATTCAGAAAAAGTTACTTTACATTTATTATCACATATTTGTCATATACTTAGCAAGTTAAATCCTAAATTATCAACATGTTCTACATTATCTATTTTGAGAGAGTCATTGGAAATCTTACCTTTGCCAATGATGTTACCGCGAAGATTACTACCAAAAATGACGTTACCTCCATTGTATGCCTTGTAAGTGGAGAAGAGCTTTTGATTGCCCGTCATGTGCTTGGAGCATCCACTATCCTTGATCCATTCGTCGGGCTCCAAGTCGACTCTAAGGCATATCTATTTATATAAGATAATAACTTAAATATTTGGTCCCCAATATCTCATGGGTCTAAAGTTGTTAGTGCTAAACATCCCTTGCATGTGATGCAATTGGTTGGGATGCGAGAATGGAAGACACATTTCCCATGGCATGTAACTTTGATGTGGAAAGTTGTTCAAAGTTACGGGAAATCCATGGGGTTGGTTTTGTCGACCAACATGTCTTTTAGGTTGCGGTGTTTTAGGACGAGAATAATTATTATTGACTCTTCTAGGAGGTGGAGTTTTTGATCTAAATTTTGGTTTTGAAAATCCAATTCTGGGTTTTGACAATGGCTTATAGAATTGTTTAACTTCATTGTCAATAGCAACGGGAACTTTGGTTTTGTTTACAATTATGTGTTTTGGTCTAGGACCCAAAATAGATTTTTGAAAAGACACACTTTTCTCAGATATAGGCATTACTGGTGGCGGTCCCATATTTATTTTGGGGGCCACCTGAATATTAAGGGGGCCGCCCATATTTATGGGACCTCCATCAGGAGACGCCTTTTTCTGAGCTTTTACAAATTTTATTTCCTTAGTTCCACTAGATGATGCTTCAAATGAATTAAACCCCAAACCTAATTTATCACCGGGAGGCGTTTTAGTTACTTGACTTTTCATTCAAGCAATGTGTATCTTTTTAAATTTGTGTAAATCTAGTTGATTCTTCCTTTGAGCTTTTTCATTTTTAATTTAAGTGTATGACACTTTGCACATCGAGATCAACTCCTTGTTGTTCCGGGTATGGATAATGATCTTTTAATTCTCGAGATCATTTTTCTAGATATTACTATAATAGCTTTTAACATTTTGTGTTCGTAGTGATTATCTTTTTTAAACTCATTTTGCACAATTTAATCATATTCATTGTCTAAAGCTAAATCATCAAATTGATGGTTTCATTACTAAAGTAAGAAGATTCGAAACATACCTCATTTAGTGCTTGAGCTACAAGACATGTCTTGTCTTGGATCTTTTCATCATTCTCTTCACCGCTATCACTTCAAGAACCTCCAACGAATGCTCTTTAGTTCTTGTCTTTCAGTGGCTTTGGACATTCTCTAATAAGATTATTTGGATCTCCGCATCTAAAGCACTTCCTTTCACTTTTTCCGTTTTTGTCATCTCAGCTTCTTTGAAAGGTCTTTTTGTCATTCCGAGGTTGTCTTACGAATCTACCTCTTCTCTTAAAGAACTTCTTGAAGTCTCTTACCGCCATGGCGTACTCTTCGTCTTCACTACTGGAAGTCGAACACTCTTCATCACTAGATTCTTTCTTAGCCTTTAAAGCAAGAGATTTCCTTTCAACTTTTGCTTTGACTATTTCAGAATCTTTCTTGATGATCATCTCATGGACTTTGAGGTTTCCAATGAGCTCATCAAGAGATAGTGATGTTAAGTCTTTCTAATCTTCAATCGCCATGACTTTTGCTCTCCATTTAGGATGTAGAGCCCTAAGAAACTTCCTTACGTAGTTCTTACTAGAATAACCTTCATCAAGAGCTTTAAGACTAGTGATAATAGTATTAAATCTAGCAAATGCACTATCTATAGATTCGTCTTCGGAGATGACGAATTGTTCATATTGTTGAACCAAAAGGTCGATCTTATTATCTTTAACTTGGTTATTACCTTGATGGGTGATTAACAAGTTTTCAAATTTCTTTTTGTCGTATTGCACTATGAAAATTTGTTCATATTCTTTTCTAGGCAAAGCATTGTAAATAACCATTTTGGCTTCATTGTTCTTCGAAAGCCTTCTTTTAAGATCATCGGTTTGATTTTCAAAAGGGACAACCTCATCAAGTTTGGTTTTTGGATTTTGAATAATAGGTTGAAAATCACCATTTATAAAACATTGCTAAGAATCTAGATCTTTTGATTTTAACATAATGTACTCGAATCTATTTTTCCAAATAAATAAAACTATCGCTCTCGAAAAAGTTGGTGGTCTTTGCAAAAATTGCCCTTATAGAGATATGTTGTCAGAATCCTAGATCGATCCATGCTTCATTTTAAATACATATATTTTAAAAATTCTGATTGACCTTGCTCTTGATTACCAATTTTAGGAAATGAAAGGTGGGGTTGAATAGTTTTACTGGTTTTAATTGGTCGTTTTTAAAAACTTGAGCTTTGAAAATTGTTAGATTCGAGTATATGTCATCAATCAATCAATATGATCCAACTAAATATATCCTAATATAATGAACTAAGTAAACATAGCACTAAAGAGATAGAGAAAGAAACGATCAAACCAAGACACCAAGATTTATAGTGGTTCAGCAACAAAGCACCTCTTCGTTCCTACTCTACTCCCCGAGTACTCCACTCGAGATTTCACTATGTCAACAAGCTCCCTTTAGGCGGAGAAAACCGTTTACACATCGCTTACTTTCTTTTCCAGCACTAAGCTAGATGTCGAGTCCTAATCTTAGCTAGAACCAATCTAAGACTTCACAAAGTCTTTATACACTCACAAGATATATACCCTTGAATTGACACACAATCCAAATCACACCAATACACAATTTACACTATTTGATCTACACTCAATCCAATTTACACAACAATACAAAGTAAATGTAATGAAGATATGTGATCTTTGAGGAGGAAGAGAGAGATCACTTGATAACAAATCGTATGTAGAAGAATACGGTTGTTCTTCTCTTGCACTTGATTAGAAGAAGAAGAAGGGAGGAAGAAAGAATTAATCACTTGAAAACAAGATCAAGATATGTTAGTGATTAAGATAAGTGTTTTACAAAGAAAGAAAGAAGAGAGAATAACAGATCTGAAAAAATTCGTGGCAAGAGGTTTTGTTTTTCAGATGGGGTGGCCTAGTATTTATAGGCATAAAAAGGAGCCGTTGTACTGACGGAGGTCCCGGCGGTCCCTTATATATAAGGAGGCCGCCAGGCATATAAAGGGACCGCCGTAGACTACGCTCCCCTTTTTGTCTTTTTGTGGGGAAGGTGTTATCTGTTTTAGAACCTTTCATTTTGGGAGGAAAATCTGATTTCAAATTAAATAATTTAATAAAACATTTCTTTTATAAAAAAATATTTTGTGTTTATATTTTTCTAAAAATACTTTTGTAAAAATGTAAGGTTTAGGAAATAAAAATTATTTTCTTAATCACTAATCATGTTTAATGATTTGTTTATCCATACCTTAAGTGATTAATCTTAGAAATGGAATTTTATGATTAGTAATTTATAAACGTTTAATTTTATCGTAAACGTTTTCACATTTTGTTATTATCAAAACATCGAGAGGTCGAAAAATATAAATAATGTTTTTAGACATTATTTGTATTAACAACCATTACACAAAAATGTTTGATGACACTAAAATCACTAACAAAAATTAAGTGTAAACATCTTTTTTTATTTCCCAATATCGATAGAATGAGCACTGTGAACTATCTGCTTGAAAAAAGATAATTGTAAAAACATCAGAGCAATATATTATAGTGTTGAACATATTTGAAGTAATGGGATCACATTAGTAGGAATATGGGCCAATCTGTAGCTTCTATCCTTTTCTTTTTTGCTGACATCTTGCATTCACGACCCCATTTGACTGATGTTGTTTGAACACCATAATATTTATCCTTTTGGGCTTAATGCTCTCAATGGTGAATTGATCATTGGATATCCTCGCTTTTCTTATGAGAAGACAGAATGGAATAAAAGTAATGAAAATGGCTACCGGATAACCTCTTTTTACTTTATCAATAAGAAAGCCTTTGACCTGTTCGCCAAATCTTGTTCAGTTCCATCCAAGCTCGGTTTTGTATCTGATAGCTTAAATCTAATATTTTTTGTTAATACTGGAATGAACATTTTTATTTTTAATTTTGTTTGTTACGTTGTGGCTGAAACTGCATATATTTGCCGACAAATTATAAGGCTCATAAACATAATAACAAACACTACATTTACCATTAGCCATCAAAATTTTGTCAATACCTTTAGAACACATAACTACAATATATAATATTTCGGCAAAGAAAGACAAATGATGTTCGGACGCGAAACATTACAAAAAGCGATGTTCTATGCTTAAAACATGGCATATCCCTGCTGCTATGGAGCTTATCCTAACAAGCTCCAGCTTGTTTAGAACACAGATGTTGAGGTCATGAGCCCGTCTAATATGTCATACCATCCGCAAAAAGAGCACACTTAGGAATAATTTTTTGAGTTGATATGTAATGAAACAAGTAACATAAATTTTAAGAGCTTGTTTTGCTTATTTAAATGACTTGTAAAAACATATTAAAGCTTTTAAGTAAAGACAAAGAATCAAATTTGGAAAACAAGCAAAATTTTCATTAATATAAAAAAGAAGTTACAAGCTTGAAAGTAAATACAATAAAGAATAACGTAAAAATAATCAAGAACCTAAAACCACTCCTAAAACTATATTCCTACTACAAATGAATTTCCAAATGAAGAAATCCTATGCTATTTAAAGAGAAGCCCATGGGCTTAGGGTGTATGTATCTTATGTGAGGACTCAGTAAGCTTTACATCTTAGCCTTCTATTCTAATACTGCCTTACTCTCCTAACCATCTGAAGCCCTTGATTTAATGTGCGTCTTACCCACCAACGAATGCTCCAAGGAACGCCTCGTGTCATCGTTTTGTAGAGTCAACTTGTGTCAGGTAGATCGTAGGAAAGCTAAAGGATGAGCGTGGGTGATTGAGAGGGGCGGATTTAATTTACCCTGTGTTGCATGTTATACTGTGTGTAAAAGTGATGGAGTGAAATAAGCTACCCAATAATTCTTATCATAACCCTTTTGACCCTTGGTTAAAAACTTAGAATTGATTTTAGCCAGGGTTATAAAATGTGGTTTGGGATGGTATATTGGGTTTAAG
The DNA here is from genome assembly GCA_026074375.1 of Tanacetum coccineum. Lineage (NCBI taxonomy): Eukaryota > Viridiplantae > Streptophyta > Magnoliopsida > Asterales > Asteraceae > Tanacetum > Tanacetum coccineum. The sequence goes on along the minus strand of BQNB010022268.1, from coordinate 53,256 downwards.
ATTAAAGGATTTGGATTTATAAAAGGGTTTAAGTGGATTTCGATTTTGGACATTGTATTTTATAAAAGGCTAAGTGTATTACACATATTAATGGGTTGACCCGGCCCATAAAACAGGTACGGGTTGGCCCATTAAATATGATTATGCCTTCGGCTTCGCTTTTTTGCGCTCTTTCCATTCCCGTGCTTGGTTTTGTCCGCTTTGCTTCGTTTTTGTCCTTTTTACTAAATATCCGTACCTGCAAGACACAAATCACAAAATACACGTATACAATGCATTTCTCATGTATTTCTGGTCATTATTGGTCTTTTTAGCTTATTTTATTAGGTAAAAGGTATGTGTATTTAAGCACATACGAGCTGTCAATGAGGAGATGGATGACAGTTTGGTGAGGGCTGCCACTACTGCTTATAGCTTAGAAGCAGAGCATGACAGTGGTAACATCATTAAGACCCGATCCAAGGCAACACCTAATGAACCAAGTTCCCTAGGAACTAGTTTAGGTGGTGGTCCCAGGCGCCAAGAAACCATGGGGGATACAATTGCTCAGACTAGGTCTGAGAATGTATCTAAACATTCTAATGATTCACTGCTCGCAAGAGGTAACACACTTTGAAGTGGTGAGGATAGTCTGAAACTTCAGGAATTGATGGCATTATGTACAACTTTACAATCAAGAGTTCTTGCTTTGGAGACTACAAAAACTACTCAAGCTATTGACATTGCAGGTTTGAAAAGGAGAGTCAAGAAGCTAGAGAGGAAGAATAAGTTAAGAACGCATGGGCTTAAAAGATTATACAAGGTTGGTTCATCTAGAAGAGTAGAATCCTCTGGAGATGAAGAAGATTTGGGTGAGGATGCATCCAACCAGGGGAGGAGGATTTATGATATTGATGCTGATGAAGACATTACCCTAGTTAATGATGATAATGAGATGTTTGATGTGGGTACTTTGACTGGTGATGAGGTATTGGCAGAACAAGTAGTTACTGCTAAAGATGTGAATTTAAGTGTTGATGAAGTTACTTTGGCTCAAGCACTTGCAGCTTTAAAAAGTGCAAAAGTTCAGGAAAAAGGGGATGTTATAAAAGAGCCAAGTGTACCAGTTAGTGTTGTCAGTGATTCAACAAAGGATAGTACTGCTACAACAACAACTGCTACAATTCCAACTCCAAGAAAAGTAATTGTTTTTCAAGAGCCAGGTACAACAACAACAACAATTTCTTTACAACAACCATCGCAGGAAAATGTTCAGGACAAAGGCAAAGGGAAAATGGTAGAACCTGAGAAGCCTATGAAAAAGAAAGAACTAATCAGGCTTGATGAAGGAATTGCTTCAAAGTTACAAGCTGAATTTGATGAGAAAGTAAGACTTGCAAGAGAGAAAGCGGAAAAAGAACAAGAAGCCAATGTTGCCTTGACTGAAGAATGGGATGATATTCAAGCTAAGATTGAGGCTGATCATGAATTGGCTCAAAGACTGCAAGCACAAGAGCAAGAAGAGTTGTCTGATGCAGAAAAGGCTACTTTATTTGTACAACTCTTAGAGAAAAGAAGAAAGCACTTTGCAGCAAAAAGAGCAGAAGATAAGAGGAACAAACCACCAACCCAAGCTCAACAAAGAAAAATCATTTGTACTTACCTGAAGAATATGGAAGGAAAGAAGCCCAAAAACTTGAAGAACAAATATTTTGATTCTATTCAGAAGATGTTTGACAGAGCTTTCAAAAGGGTGAATACATTTGTTGATATCAGAACAGACTTGGTAAAAGGAAGTTTAAAGAGAGCAGGAGAAGAGTTAGAACAAGAGAATGCAAAGAAGCAGAATGTGGATGATGACAAAGAAACATCAGAGCTTAAAAGTCTAATTGAAGTCATGCCAGATGAAGAAGAGGTTGCACTTGATGCTATTCCTTTGGCTATTAAGTCTCCAAGTATTGTTGACTGGAAGATTTATAAAGAGGTGAAGAAAAGCTATTACCAGATAATCAGGGCTGATAGAAGTTCAAAGATATACTTAGTGTTCAGTCATATGCTTAAAAGTTTTGACAGAGAAGACTTGGAAACTTTGTACAAGTTGGTAAAAGCTAAGTATGGATCAACAAGACCAGTGGAGGACTTGGATTTAGTTTTATATGGAGATTTGAAGACAATGTTTGAACCACATGTAGAGGATAATGTATGGAAAAATCAATCAGACTACAGAGTATTGGATTGGAAGCTATATGATTCATGTGGAGTACATTCATTGAGGAAGCAAAATGTGCACATTCATATGTTGGTAGAAAAGAGATATCCTCTTACAGCACCTACAATCACAGATATGCTAAATAGGAAGCTGCAAGCTGATCATTGGAATGAAATGTGTTATCAGCTTCTTAAACTTCTCACAAAACAACTCAAGAATCAATGAAGTGTTTGGAAGCATCCTCCTGGTGATTATGAAGCTTTTAATGAAGAAACTTGATGATTTTGGAGATAAATATCAAGTTTAGGGGAGGATTGTTGGGATTAAAAGACTTCTTGATGATCTTGGAGTTACTGCTGCTAAGGTTTGTGTTACTACTGCTAAGCAAAAGTTAGTGTTGTTCATTAACTTTAATGAAAAATATGCTAAGTAGTTAGTGCTGCTAGTATAAAGTTAGTACTGGTAGTTCACAGTTACTACTGCTAGTATATATTAGTACTGCTAGTGTAAAGTTAGTACTGCTGGTGAAGATTGAAGAAAATATTCTAAGTAGTTACTACTGCTTGTACACAGTTAATGCTGCTGGTGTATAAGTTACTACTGCTGGTACTAAGTTAATGCTGCTAGTATAGATGTTACAACTGCTCAAAGATTAAGACTGCTGAAAGAGTTTGTACTGTCAGAAGAGAATGGATAAAGACAAAAGAAAGGATAAAGATTGATTGGAGATCAAGATTACTTACGTGATAAGTATTAGTTATTTATAGAAAAGATCATAGAGAATATTCTAAGTTTTAGGAATATATTGTAAATCGACTAGGACTTCTTGGTGTATAAAAGGAGGTCTTAAGGCATAGAGTTTTGTATATGTATCAAATCAAAATGAGTCATTCATAGAGTTATCACAGATTCAAGGTTTTGTAACCCTACTACTAGGAGAGTATTCGTATTATTTATAATAATAATATTGGAGCTTTTATTGTTTGTTGAATTATGTGTTCATAGAATTGTGTTCATAGAGTTACTATTTCATTAAGAATTCTTTTTATTGATTAAAGATTAGATTCCGCATAATCTTTAATATATTCAAAAAAGTTTCTACTATAGTTGTGTTAGATTTATCTGATATAACTAAACCTTAAACAAGCTTGAGAAATTTGATCTATTGAAGTAGAATCCAATAAGAGGTATCCTACATCCTGGGATCAACATTCAATGTTTGGTTTGTTTTAAAATCAATTTCTTAATTAATTATTGATTGTTTAATTATGTTTATCACCTCATACTTGTTTATGTGTTTAAATATGCGACCTATCATTCAACTAGGTCTAGTGATACCTAAAAAGTAATCTAGATACCGAGATAGCTCTCCATATCGTGTTTGATATGTCTGGACCAATAGGATCACAAATAACGTTCTGTATTTGTCTTTGAATTATGAGCTTAGTTGGACCGGTAGGTAACCCGTTTATGTTTTAGCAATCATGCTCTTAATTAACTAATAAAGATTTGAATAGTGGACTACCAGTATATAAAACACCGTCAAGCAATAAGTGGGTAAAGTCCCGTTGGGCTAGGGTTTTAACAGGATCACGACTGCTTTAATTCTATAAGATAGATTATAATTAAACTAAAGGATGCTTTATGCGGACGCGTTAATTGTGACATGATTAATTGTGTCTAGGTCTTAGGATGATGCCCCGCCTAAGTCTTAAGAATGATATGCCGCTTCGAGATAAGTAAATCATTGAACTAAAACAAACAAACCAGCATTGAACCGGATTTAATATGGCTAATATAGTTTTCTATCATTTGGCTTGTACCGCTTTTCTATCTTCTAAATTTCTTCTTTCGTGTTTATTGTGTATTAAATTGATATTTGTTTAGACCAAACTTGTGCCAGTCTCTTAGGCTGAAAACCCCCATATCATTAGACAACGTACATAGCATAGGTTTAACCAGTAAATAGGCTAATTAAAATACTAATAGAATATAGGATTAATGTTTCATTCTTAGTGTTGAACAACCTACTTACCGCGAACTCCATCTTGAACAGGTACACTGCTCGTTAAAGTGTTGTTTTAGGTTTTTCGGCTAAATATAAATTTAAAACTTGATAATCAAAGAATTGACCCTACACGACAACACATCACCCGTTATTGATCCCGAGTTACGTAGGTTATCAATAACGTAAATACGATAGATACGATATATTAAATGGTACATCTGTGTGTAAGTATGTGATCCCATGCTCACATGTGTCTAGCCGTATAATTATTTATTATGACATGAGCATACTCTAACAAAAACACACCACCATTTTACCGCAACCAAATAAAACATAGTTTATAGGATGTATGATTATACACAGCTTGGGTCATCAACAAACGACTCTCAACCTGCCAAAACAACAACACACAGGTCGCCTTATTAGTCGGCATAAACTATACCATCACAAAACGACCCCATCCTTTTATCGCTTTCAAATACAAACCTAAAAACTTAAACGATACAGTTTCGGTAGTACTCAGTTTGCCCGTCCAAATAAACTTAAACCAACCCAAAACCACAAACCCGGAGAAAAACATAATCCTACAATAATATACCGCACAACAACTTAACACAAAGGGGGTTTAATCAACATCCAACACCAAACCTAACACCTATAAGCACAATTCTAACTAACAATGAGACTATGTCTGCCATAATCGAGTCTTCCACGCATCATTTCAACCAAAAACCCAAACGGCCAAATGAACAAAACACTCGAAAACTACAACATGCAACAACATTAGTCGACGGACCAAAACTTTTAAACAAGAAAATTATAAAACACATATCTTAAACACGATAACCAAATCCGAGCATAATCCGGTCCTCCACACATTGTTCAAACAAAACCCTTAACAATTATAAGTTTGACCGCCAAAGTTAACAACACACTCAAAAAAGACAGTATGCAACAACAATACATAACGAATCAACACTTCTAAACGGCACAACTAAAAAACATAAATGTTGAACACGATCACCTAGAGTATTACTTACATGCAACAACACGCAAAACTCGTTTAAATTTTCCGGATTGAATATGTGGGAAGCTTGATCTTGGTTTTTATGTGTGTGTCTTGATTTATGTCTGTGCATCTGTGTTTTTTCTGTCCCGCCTTTGTGTTTATACCAAACCACCAAAACGACGTCGTTTGGTTTAAGTTGTAAACAAAGCTACATAGCTAAAACCAAACGACATCGTTTCACCCTTGAACGGTGCCGTTTTGAGCCAGCTCACTCACAACCGGTATGGCTCAAAACAAAACAAAAAATGTTGTTTTTTACTTTCAAAACATTATCGTTTGCCTTCGCTATTACATAAAAGGATAATATTGTTATTATTTTGAATTAACTTAAAAAAACACTATATAAACACAAATATTCACTAAATTTAATTATTTCAAAACTTCGCACCTACATGGTTTACGTAATTAAATAAATATAAGAGTAAACTGCAAAAATCATCCCTGTGGTTTGTAGTTTGTGGCACTAATCATCCCTAGCCGATACTATTGGCACTAATCATCCCTG